>CM043111.1:30371443-30608571 GCA_023701765.1 Hylyphantes graminicola | reverse complement strand
GGGACCACGTGCGATTCCGGCTAGAAAAGAATAACGACAACGCCAAACGCTACTCACATGCCAACTGCCAAGCTAGGCCCCCCTGAATAAGCGCAGAATATGCAACTAACGCTTACCCAAATCCGTTCCATACGTTCGGCCCTCCCGTCCTCTTTCCCCCGCGCGCGTTTTCACCATCTACGAGAGGTGAAAAGAAATCTTCTGACCGACAACCTGCTTAGCCGATGGGGTTGCGAGAGGGGGTCCGCTTGCCGTACTTTTGGACTTAGAAAATTCGTTCGGCACTTAGAAACAAGTTGGGACTTAGAATACATGTTTGGGACTTTGAAATATTTTTCGCACTTGGGAATTTTTTTCAACTCTTCGAAACGAGACCTGCTCCATGCCGATGGGGTTACGAAATCTTACCGTAAAGAGTTTTGCGTACATTTGGACTTAGAAATTTCGTTCCGACTTAGAAAAATGTTTGGACTTTTGAAATATTTCCGAACTTTGAAATGTTAAGCGGCTTTTTCTTGTGAAATGTGAGACGAGTAGGAAAAGCGAAATTTTCTTCATTTAAAATTGTTTTTTTCTGAATTAAAATTACACAATTAAGAAAGGGAAATGCACTAAGAACTCTCGCGTACTGTATTTTTTTCACATTTAATTTGACGTTATTTATCGCATTAAAATCCAGCGTAAATGTCACCATTACGGCTTGGTTTTGTTTTGGAAATTTTGCAATTACGATAAGCCAACTTTCTTCTCACTTAAAAATGTTTATTTCTGAATGAAAACTATCGATTTAGAAATAAAAAATGTCCGTAGAACCGCATGGAAACTGTTTTTATACATTTCAATGACTTTATTATATATCCAAATTAAAAGCTTAGTTGAAAAACATGGGTACGCTCTGTTTGTTTGGGAATACATTACAAGCACAAAATGGGAACTATTTATTTAAAAATGAATATTTCTGAATACAAAACACTCAATTAAGAAAGTAAAAAAACAATTTAAAAACGTGCAGGCTTTTTTTGCTCATTTAATTGATGGTATAATTGCAATAAACTTGGTTTTGAATCAGCATTACGCTATCGGTTTGTTATGATCACTAGCGAATACTAAATTGTAATTTACATGACTAAACTTACTATATTACTGTTTGAAATGACTCAATTGTGAATTAAAAATGTACAAAGAACAATTTAGCAGTGTTTTTTTGCATATTTATGTCGAAATTAATTGCATTAAAATAGGATTGGAAATCCGAATCTCGCCGAGGCCGTAGTGAACGTTTCCAATGTCTTTTTAATATAATAATTCGGACAGTTAACTAATAAAAAACAATCAACAAGTGTTCTTTGGATTCTTTTATTCTTTAATTGAGTAATTTAATTTCAGAATTTTTTTTTTGTGACTGTGAAAGTTTGCTTTTTCACAGTCATAAGTGTTCATAACAAACCGAACTCTCGCCGAGGCCGTAATGAAAGTTTGTTATGTCAAATTAATCTAATAATTCCGACAGTTATTTATCAAAAAGCTGTCAACAAGTGTCCTTTGTATTCTTTTATTTCTTGATTGAGTAATTTAATTTCCCAAAAAATTGTTTTTAATTGTGAAAGTTTTGCTTTTTACAATCATAAGTGTTCATAACAAACCGAACTCTCGCCGAGGCCGTAATGAACGTTTGTAATGTCAATTTAATCTAATAATTCCGACAGTTATTTATCAAAAAACTGTCAACAAGTGTCCTTTGTATTCTTTTATTTCTTGATTGAGTAATTTAATTTCCCAAAAAATTGTTTTTAATTGTGAAAGTTTGCTTTTTTACAATCATAAGTGTTCATAACAAACCGAACTCTCGCCGAGGCCGTAATGAACGTTTGTAATGTCAATTTAATCTAATAATTCCGACAGTTATTTATCAAAAAACTGTCAACAAGTGTCCTTTGTATTCTTTTATTTCTTGATTGAGTAATTTAATTTCCCAAAAAATTGTTTTTAATTGTGAAAGTTTGCTTTTTACAATCATAAGTGTTCATAACAAACCGAACTCTCGCCGAGGCCGTAATGAACGTTTGTAATGTCCTGTTGTAAAGCCAACTTTCTTACTTAAAAATGTTTATTTCTGAATGAAAACTATTCGATTTAGAAATAAAAATGTCCGTAGAAACGCATGCAAACTGTTTTTATACATTTCAATGACTTTATTATTCCAATAAAGCTTAGTTGAAAAACATGGGTACGCCTTGTTTGTTTGGGAATACATTACTAGCACAAAATGGAAACTATCTTATTTAAAAATGAATATTTCTGAATGCAAAACACTCAATTAAGAAATTAAAAAAACACTTTAAACACTTGCAGGCTAATTTTGTCCATTTATTCGACGGTATTATTGCAATAAGCTCGGTTATAAAACATTAATACGCTGTTAACAGAGTGTAAACAACATGAATCAATGTCAACTTTTATTCCCATTAACTAATATTTTGAAAACTTTAATCGCTGAAAACCTCTTCAATTGGTATGATATTGCCGAAACAATGAAAAATGACGGCCCTCCAATAGCATTTTTTAGGTTGATAATGTGTTATAATAACTTGCAATGCATTGAGTGCATTAAAACAGGCTATGAATAAAAGCCAAAATTTCAGCTGGAAGCACAAATACTAACTCAAATTGAGTGCGTTTGGTATCAAAAGAAAGGTTTTAGGCTCTAGAAGTAGAAAACATCAAAAGTTTGGGCGCCACATGTCCTCAGAATGTTTTGGGAACAAATGTGTCATTTGACATGGCCACGTCGAAGGACGGGGCTTTTCGCAGAGAAACGGGCTTGGGTTTTAAAATAGGCATGTACATCTGCCAAATCTTGTATTAAAAGTTAGCTCTTGTCTAGGTGGTGGTTGTACAGCTCAAAAAACAAGACTTTGAAACAACAAATAGGGTCTCAGGGGTTGAAGTGGGGTTTTTTCATGGAACGAGGCCTCGTCGAGCCCCGAAAGCCACATTTTGATCTGTGTGCCTAAATAATCACAGAAGTTGACAGTGTGACACATCAAAAGATTCGTCTGTGCCCAGAGAACAGGAAAACCACAACAGTTTGGGCAAAATATGTCCCCAGTGAGGTTTGGGTCCCCTTGTGAGATTTAACACAGGCCTTGAAGAAAAACCAAAATTTCAGCTGGAAGCTTAAATACTAACTCAAATTGATTGTGTTTGGTATCAAAAGAAAGGTTTTAATGTCTACAAATAGAAAACGTCAAAAGGTTTGGCGCCACTTGTCCCCAGAATGTTTTGGCAGCAAATGTGTCATTTTACATGGGCGCGTCGAAGGACGGGGCTTTTCGCAGGGAATTTGGCTTGGGTTTTAAAATAGGAATGTACATCTGCCAAATCTTGTATCAAAAGCTAGCTCTTGTCCAGGTGGTGGTGTACAGCTAAAAAAACAAGACTTTGAAACAACAAATAGGGTCTCAGGGGTTGGAGTGTGGTTTTTTCATGGAACGAGGCGTCGTCGAGCCCCGAAAGCCACATTTTGATCTGTGTGCCTAAATAATCACAGACGTTGACAGTGTGACACATGAAAAGTTTCGTCTCTGGCCAGAGAACAGGAAAACCACAACAGTTTGGGCAAAATATGTCCCCAGTGAGGTTTGGGTCCCCTTGTGAGATTTAACACAGGCCTTGAAGAAAAACCAAAATTTCAGCTGGAAGCTTAAATACTAACTCAAATTGATTGTGTTTGGTATCAAAAGAAAGGTTTTAATGTCTACAAATAGAAAACGTCAAAAGGTTTGGCGCCACATGTCCCCAGAATGTTTTGGCAGCAAATGTGTCATTTTACATGGGCGCATCGAAGGACGGGGCTTTTCGCAGGGGCACTGGCTTGGGTTTTTAAAATAGGCATGTACATCTGCCAAATCTTGTATTAAAAGTTAGCTCTTGTCAAGGTGGTGGTGTAGAGCTAAAAAAACAAGGCTTTGAAACAACAAATAGGGTCTCAGGGGTTGAAGTGGGGTTTTTTCATGGAACGAGGCCTCGTCGAGCCCCGAAAGCCACATTTTGATCTGTGTGCCTAAATAATCACAGAAGTTGACAGTGTGACACATCAAAAGATTCGTCTGTGCCCAGAGAACAGGAATACCACAACAGTTTGGGCAAAATATGTCCCCAGTGAGGTTTGTGTCCCCTTGTGAGATTTAACACAGGCCTTGAAGAAAAACCAAAATTTCAGCTGGAAGCTCAAATACTAACTCAAATCGATTGTGTTTGGTATCAAAAGAAAGGTTTTTATGTCTAGAAATAGAAAACGTCAAAAGGTTTGACGCCACATGTCCCCAGATTGTTTTGGGAGGAAATGTGTCATTTTACATGGGCGCGTCGAAGGACGGGGCTTTTCGCAGGGAATTTGGCTTGGGTTTTAAAATAGGAATGTACATCTGCCAAATCTTGTATTAAAAGTTAGCTCTTGTCTTCGTGGTGGTGTACACCTAAAAAAACAAGACTTTGAAACAACAAATAGGGTCTCAGGGGTTGGAGTGTGGTTTTTTCATGGAACGAGGCCTCGTCGAGCACCGAAAGCCACATTTTGATCTGTGTGCCTAAATAATCAAAGAAGTTGACAGTGTGGCACATCAAAAGATTCGTCTGTGCTCAGAGAACATGAATACCACAACAGTTTGGGCAAAATATGTCCCCAGTGAGGTTTGGGTCCCCTTGTGAGATTTAACACAGGCCTTGAAGAAAAACCAAAATTTCAGCTGGAAGCTCAAATACTAACTCAAATTGATTGTGTTTGGTATCAAAAGAAAGGTATTTGCCTGTCAATCAAGAATACACAGAAAAACTAGCAGAGAAATTGACCAGTTAAGTTTTAATCTTCAAGGTAGCATTCAATGCTGCGTCGTCCAAATGTCGACACATAGAAAAGCTTTTCAGCTGTGTCACATCAAATAAATGAGTCAGATGGGCGATGTAATACATTTTCGGAAACCTCTCACCAAGGGGTATACTAAATTAATTATGAAACAATCCTATTCGAAACATATAAGAGTTTACTCTCAAAATTGTAGGAACTGAATCAATGCATTTGGTAAGACCATAAGGTGCATCTTGAATAGAATTTAAACACAGTTTTTCTGTCAATGAAATGTGTCGAAACTGTATTCTAATACAGTACATATACCCTTATTAACCAATTCACTAATCTAAATTACTTAAATAGCATTTTCCAAAAGATGGCTTGCTTTTTCCAATCATTACTTTTCAAAACAAGCGGCTGTTTAAAGTACGTCGCAATGCAGGTTTTAGATGTCAATTTTCAATAATAATTTCTTAAATTAAATAATAAAAAACTGTCAGCAAGTGTACATTGTTTGATTCTATTTATTAATTGAGTATTTTGAGTGTAGAAAAAATTGTTTTTAATTGGGAAAGTTTGCTTTTTACAAGCATATGTGTTCATAACAAACAGAACTCTCGCCTAGGCCGTAGTGAACGTTTGTAATGTCAATTTAATCTAATAATTCCGAAAGTTAACTAATAAAAAACAGTCAACAAGTTTTCTTTGGATTGTTTTGTTTCTTGATTGAGTAATTTAATTTCAGAAAAATTTGTTTTTGATTGTGAAAGTTTGCTTTTTACAATCATATGTGTTCATAACAAACCGATTTCTCGCCGAGGCCGTAATGAACGTTCCCAATGTCCATTTAATTTGATAAATCGGACAGTTAAATAATGAAAAGCAGTCAACAAGTGTTCTTTGGATTCTTTTATTCCTTAATTGGGTAATTTAATTTCAGAAAAATTTGTTTTTTGATTGTGAAAGTTTGCTTTTTACAGTCATATGTTTTCATAACAAACCGAACTCTCGCCGAGGCCGTAATGAACGTTTCCAATGTCAATTTAATTTAATAATTCGGACAGTTAACTAATAAAAAACAGTCAACAAGTGTTTTTCGGATTCTTTTATTCCTTTATTGAGTAGTTTAATTTCAGAAATCTTTGTTTTTGATTGTGAAAGTTTGCTTTTTACAATCATATGTGTTCATAACAAACCGAACTCTCGCCGAGGCCGTAATGAACGTTTCCAATGTCGATTTAATTTAATAAATCGGACAGTTAAATAATAAAAAACACTCAACAAGTGTTATTTGGATTACTTTATTTCTTAATTGAATAATTTCAATCGATAAAAACACGTCTATAACTAAGAACGTCAAGTTTTTCGTGCTCAATACTTTTCAGAGCAAACCAACGAAAATGTAGAAAAATATGTCAGAGTTCGAAAGAATTTCAGAGTCCCGACAATTTTCAAAGTCCGAACTTTTTTCTAAGTCCGAACGAATTTCAAAGTCCAAAAGTACGGCAAACGGACCATCTCTCGCTCCCCCATCGGCTAAAACAGGTTGTAGGTCCAGAAGATTTTTTTTCGTCCTCTCGTAGTGGGTGAAACGAGCCGAGGAGAAAGCGGAGGGCAAACATAAGGAACCGGTTTTGGGTGAGCGGTAGTTGCTATTCTGCGCCTTATATATGGGGCACAGTGTCTGTGCTCCTAGGGTTCAGCTGGTGGATCACAGTATCTGCTAGTCTGGCCTGCTTCCCTCACGTCTCAGCTTCTCTGCGAGTGGTCCGGCCCCCGTGCCGTGCCGCTCAACTGCGGAAATTCGTATTTCTGTCGGGATATGGTGCATATTGCGATCGTAGCATCGGACTGCGAGTGGGTGTGAGTTGAATGCCGTGCGCGTGGCCAACTCTGCCCGCTTGTCGTCCTTTTCTACTCTTGTCGTTTCCTCGCCCCGCTGCAATGTAGATATGCAGCGCGGGACGTGGTGAGTCGAGAACCGTCTGCCGAGAGAGCGACGTTTCGAATTTTATTTTAAGGCAAATACGAGGCCCTTTGGTAGGAAGGGGTACCTCGGTGGTGGAGAGGCTTCTAATGAAGCGTAAGAACATGAGAGAGTTCGAGAGAATACCTGGTTGATCCTGCCAGTAATCATATGCTTGTCTCAAAGATTAAGCCATGCATGTCTAAGTACAGGCCGTATTATGGCGAAACCGCGAATGGCTCATTAAATCAGTTATGGTTCCTTGGATCGTACTTAGTTACTTGGATAACTGTGGCAATTCTAGAGCTAATACATGCAGCAGAGCTCCGACCTTCGGGAACGAGCGCTTTTATTAGACCAAAATCAATCGGGCCTTGTGTCCGTTGAACGTGGTGACTCTGTATAACTTTGGGCTGATCGCACGGGCTCGTCCCGGCGACGTATCCTTCAAGTGTCTGCCTTATCAACTGTCGATGGTAGGTTATGCGCCTACCATGGTCGTAACGGGTGACGGGGAATCAGGGTTCGATTCCGGAGAGGGAGCCTGAGAAACGGCTACCACATCCAAGGAAGGCAGCAGGCGCGCAAATTACCCACTCCCAGAACGGGAGGTAGTGACGAAAAATAACAATACGGGACTCTTTTGAGACCCCGTAATTGGAATGAGTACACTCTAAATTCCTTTAGCGATTATCAATTGGAGGGCAAGCCAAGTGCCAGCAGCCGCGGTAACACTTGCTCCAATAGCGTATATTAAAGTTGTTGCGGTTAAAAAGCTCGTAGTTGGATCTCAGTTCTAGTCGGGCGGTCCGCCTAACGGCGGTAACTGCCCGTTCTGAACAAGCCAGCCGGTTTCCCTTGATGATCTTCACACGGTTGTCTCGGTTGACCGGCAAGTTTACTTTGAATAAATTAGAGTGGCTCAAAGCAGGCGTGACGCCTGAACAATGGGCATGGAATAATGGAATAGGACCTCGGTTCTATTTTGTTGGTTTTCGGAACAACGAGGTAATGATTAAGAGGAACAGACGGGGGCATTCGTATTGCGACGCTAGAGGTGAAATTCTTGGACCGTCGCAAGACGAACTACTGCGAAAGCATTTGCCAAGAATGTTTCCATTAATCAAGAACGAAAGTTAGAGGATCGAAGGCGATCAGATACCGCCTAGTTCTAACCATAAACGATGCCAGCCAGCGATCCGGCTGTGTTCCTCAAATGACACGCCGGGCAGCTTCCGGGAAACCAAAGCTTTTGGGTTCCGGGGAAGTATGGTTGCAAAGCTGAAACTTAAAGGAATTGACGGAGGGTCACCACCAGTAATGGGGCTTGCGGTTCAATTTGACTCAACGCAGCGAACCCTACCAGGCCAGGACACGGTGAGATTGACAAGATTAAGAGCTCTTTCTTGATTTCGTGTGTTGGGGGGGGGGGTAAAAAAGTGGTGCATGGCCGCTCTTGGTTCGTGTAGGTGATTTGTCTGGTTTAATTTCTTGATAACCGGACGAGGCTCTAGCCTAACTAAATAGGACGCCACGGATCATTCCCTAGTCCTATACAATTTTACCATTCATTTTTTTTTATTTTTAATTCTAAACACCCACAGAGACCACATTCAATATTCAGTCCCACAGTCTGGCATACTGTTATTGCCCCCCACCCCTCCGTTTACGTTCCCCAGGGGGGTCGACACCACAAGTTGCACTTCTTATAAAAGAGGTTATTTGTATATTTTTTTTTTTTTTTTTTTCCCAGTAAATTTACCCACTGTTCCCCCTGTAAAATGACCTCATACCCCAGACCCCCTCTTCCCCCTCTCAGCTCCTCAACCCAATTTCGCTCCGATTTCTAAAGTATGCGAAATAAACAGGAAGTGGACGGGACCGTTATTTATTATTCGGAAGAGGAATCGTTTTACGAGAAACCCCTTTTGTGATTTTGTTGTCCTGGCCCTGTTGTACTGATCGCTGTGAGTCATCCAGGTATTATTTAATCGTGTTAAATGCTCAGGCCGGGTGAATGCTGTAAAAAAACTGTTTTGGTGGTGTGATGCAAATTTTTGATTGAAAAGATAAATCGGATAAGGAAAAGTATACACATAAATTAAAGGTTGTGGCTGACTATAAAGATCTAAATAGTCCTAATTGTATCATTTAAACAAAAATTTAACTCTTAATATCTTTGATTGCACGCACAGCAATTGGCCCACAACAAACTCTCCAGAATCGTTTAATGTTTGAAAACAAAAAATTTTAATTTTTAATTTTTGGTTCTATAAATGATTTCGAAAATTCCCACTCTAATCCTCATTGACAAATGCAAACTAAAACTGTCCATTACAAATAAAACACAAATTCAAAAGTCGAGTAGTAGAGCTTTGATTCTCCAAAGTATACAAGTAATGGGGTCTGGTTCTTTTATTGGCGACTTCGTCCTGTTGAATTTACGATCTTCAAATGTCGGTCATGAAGGGATCGGACCCTATATCTTAGTTTTACTTTGGGTGGTGAGGTTTTTACAACTGGACCCTTTAATTTGTTTTCAATTCATTTTTAACTAATACTAAACTTTTACAAACTTTTACTAAACTTCTTTGCTACACCAAAAGTGTTTACATTTCCTGACTTTTGTCCGAAGTAATTTATTCCTATTATATTTTTCAATCTCGTTCCAAAAACCGTTGCTAGATTAATCCTACTTTACAATCCCCTTTCCACTTGATAAACAATTATGACAAAATAGGAGAGAAAAAAATCGAAAACATTTTTTCCCCTAAACCCAGCTTCAAAACGGTTCCTTTCCTCCACCCCCTCGAAATACACATAAATAAAAGAGAGAAACTCAGAATATATCTGGTGTACCCCCCCCCCCTCAAACTAGATCCCCCCCCCATATCGGATCCCAGCAACGATAATGAGCAGCCAGGGCCGTATGTCATAAATGACTGCAACTCTAACGATTAATGATACTTTCTATGGCACAGCCTATACTAATGAAGAGTACGGTGGCAATATTTATTTCATTTATTTATTTTTTTCCCTTTTGGGGGGAGGGGGGTATGATGGCGCCAGTGTTTTTCCTCGGCTTACCCCCGGCGCAAATTATTAGAAATTGGGGAATAGGAAATAGTCCCCAGCATAGTTAGTTAGCGGAAGTATAATTCTATGGGGCAATTTTTCTGTGTTAAATTGAGAAAAACAAAAACTTGGTGTGATTGTTATTGTAAATTGTAGATGTAATTGGAAAAAAATGTGTTAACAAGTTTCAGTATCATGAGAAATATCATTTACAAGTAATATTTCTATTAACGATTAACATTTATTTCTTTATGTAAATTTTTGACTAATTTCCACAAGCTGGAATATATATGTACTATGCCATTTCGGACTAACTCAGTTACAAATTTATGAGCAAAACCATTTAATAGGAGCAATTCTTAGTTCTAAAACGATACTTAATTTGATTTTGAAAAAAAAAATAAGCATAACTAGAGTTGTTTAACAAGTACACATTTCAGTTCAATAAGAAAGATTTAAAAAAAAAACGCATTAGGAATTTCATTCGAATGAAATATCTAATTTTCGAATCTAAATTTCTCTGTATGATATTATATATTTCTAGAATTTAATTTCTGGTAATTGAAAATTAAATTATGACAATAATTTAAAACAAAACCAAACATTAAACGATTCGAATCTGATACAAAATCCACCTGAACTTCAGGCCATCGGTTTCTTGCCTTTTCCCATCAAGTGACACAAAACTGGTTGTTTCTTAGAACTAGCAATCCTCATTTTCCAATAACACGTCTTCCAACAATTAAGATCTGAGGGTCTTTTGTGTCTCATTGTACTTTCCGTTTTTTTTGTGATGAGCCTAACTTTTCCTCAAATGAATTATCTGATGTTGCGGAAAAAGCGCGGCTTAATGGATAGCGTATTTTTTCCCGTTTTTATTGCCGAGAGAGTGGCCATTGATATTATAATACCATGACTTTTCATGACGTGGCATGACAATAATGTCTGATATATGAACTATTTATTCAAATAGTCAAGTTTTTTTTTATTATTATTCTCTGCCTTTAATGGGTTTTGTAGGGTGTGGGAAACATGTTGAATGAAAGCTTTATGTTGTATGATAACTCACGTATATTTGAGAAAAATCCAGTTTTTTCCCCCGCATTACGTGTCCGAATGGCAATTGGCAATAAATAATAACCTTCCATTGATATAATAAAAACCTTTATATCTTACAGATCTCTTATTAAATTTTTTGGTCAGAAATTATAGAGATTTTGTTTATCAAATTTTTAATTGATGTTTCACCAAACAATAAATATATTTTAAAAAAATAACTGTAAAATATTATTAAAATCCTTCATTAAAAAACATTTTTTTTCTAACACATTAAGTTCCATTAGAATTCAATGTTTCGAAGAATGTATTAATTTTAAAAAAAAATCTTTTCTAAGAAGTTTGGTCGAAACAAAATAACCAAGCAAAAATACAATTGCAATTATGACTTTTTCATATAAGACAAACATTAAAACTTTCTTGCCGAAAATCTTTCGTTTCTTTATTATCTCTTCTGCAAAAGCTACTAGAAATAAAACTCCTCCAAAACTACAGTTGCATGTTGTAAGATAAGTTTTAAAAAAAATATGAATCACACAGAAACAATAACTTGAAGGTACGCGATTAAAGTTAAGCTATTTCCAATAAACAGTTGGTCATAAAGTAAATTTAAGAAACGTGTCCACGTTACAAAAATTCATTCTCTAATCTGCCGAATGTCCAAAAGACACAAAAGTAAAACAATATTACAGAATTTGATAAATCCATTTCTGTAATTGAATATATATGAAAGAAAAACGTAGCTCGTAAAAACATGTAATAAAAATCAAATTTACAGTACACGTTGCATTTATGTATTAAAAAAATTTGTACCGAAGAAACGGACCCGAACATAGTTTTCTCATTGAGTTCTAATTTCATTTAGTGGATCGTATTAAAAGAGGAAAATTGAACTTTTGAACCATTAGTTAGTTTTAAAAGAATGAAACATAAATTGAGTTCCCGATTTTACGAAATGATGTAATTGTATTATAAATGATGTTAGGGTATATATTCTTTTACTTTCAACCAATGCTGAGATATATTCACTACGATATTAAACATTGACTTTACTATTTTTATTCAGTTAAGTACAATAATAATCCAAAAGCAAAATAATATTTGACGCACTGCAGAAGGATTAAAAAAGGATGTAGCAATTTATACTTAAAATGAGTTGTAGTTTTTTTGAAACCACACGTTTAGGTGAAGCAAGCTGTTTTGTATTAACGTAACTGTTTTTTTTTTGTTTAAATCCAATATTAATCCCCCAGAAAAATAATCTTCCTGCTATTTTTTCGAAAGGTAACGAAAGATAATACTTCTTAAAAAGGTAATACAAATTTAATAAGAAAAAATAACGTGATTTCGAAATCGCACCTTTACGTTAAGCTGGATTAGATGCTTCTGAAGATCAAGTTCACTAGGTAAATCGTACTTTGAATGGATTATACTAAAATAAATACTAAAGTATGAAATGTATTACAATAATTTATAGTCAGGAGCTTTTAGATATATTTAATGTCAAAACCGACAAAGTTCGTCATTTTAAATGCATAATTATTTTTACTTTTGCACTACTTTTAAAGCTTTTTATGGTTATGTCTCTAAATAACATAACATATCTTTTCAAGTTTTAGCTAAATGTAGCAGATATAAGAGCCATAATATTTTCTTACTATCAAATATAAATTGTTTTAATCTTCGGTATTTTTTCATTAAGAGTTTCTAAAACTTATTAATAAAAAATACAATTAAAACTTTCTTGTCAAAAAGATTTCATTTCTTCAGTTTCTCATTTGTGATAAAAACTCGACATAAAACTCCGCCACCAAACTAATACAACATTAATTTTCTTCAAATAAAACTTTCTTCCAAACTAAATTAAACAACCATCCCCACTCCCGTTTTTATTATTACCACAACTCTTCTACGTCCTACATTTCTCGCCAAATCATCAAAAACTAAAAAAATCCACCAAAAACTTCGACTTTAATCATTACTTCCGAGATCTTAAACGACGGATTCTTCAAGGTTTAAAGGTTCCAAAATCAATCTAAAGTGGAACGAAAAAATAATAAGGATAATAATAAAAAAAGGGTCCTAGACTCTTGTTTGCAGACGTCCTAAACCTAGGGTGTGGGTGGGGGCAAGATACCCCGGGTCTTAATACCACCAAAGTGCTTTTTCATTCTCTGAGTAACCGTTAACGTAGCATTAATGACCTATAGTTTCCCTCCCTGGTGCGATCTGATGGGTAGGACGGGATTTCATTAATAACGGATGCCCCTGCTAAATGAAGTTTCTAACGACCTTTCCTTTTATTTTGAAAGGCCCTCGTAACAATGCCGCTATAGTGACATTTTTTTTATTATGAATGTTCGTGGTTATAAATATGTCGTAATGAAAATCCTCAATAATAAGTAAGAAATAATAGGCTTTCTGTAAAGAATGCATTACGTGTTAATAAAACTTTAAGTAGATTCAGAAATGAAATTTTAAGTTAAGATTTTTTTCTCAAATGGGATCAATATGAAAGTGTTCAATATAGTATAATATCTAGGCATACTTTTATCAATTAAATTATTTTTTAAGTTACTATAATTAGTAAGTTAGCTTTTTATTGCTTGAAAAAAAAACATATATATTGATAATGTTCCGGATTATGTCCAGCATATAAATTAAATCTTTAAATTATCATATACTGGCATAAAATCTTAAAAAATGTATATTAAATAGCTTTTAGCTTTAACAATACATTAGATAGTTAGCCATTTATAGTTATTTTAATATTAATGATTTTTAGTTATTTTATTTGAAAATCCTCAAAATTGATAATTCTTACCAAAAACCTATTTAAAATTTCGAATTTACTAAGCCATTCTTTAAAGTGTATTGCAATCCTAGTATCATTTTACAAAAAAAAGCATCACAAAACATTTTGAATCTTTTCTTAAAGAACACAATTTGTTACTATCCATCAATTTCCCACAGTAAAATTACGCAGTATTCTTTTTCATGCAAATTTCTCACTCCGATACCTTTTATTTGTTGAAGGTGTTTTGCAAGGAAGCAATATAGAAATAATTGCTGTACCAGTTAATATGAGCCGCAAAAGTTTTTTGTTTATTTTTTCAATCTTGGTTCTCTTTACGATGGTTCTGCCTTAATGATTGCTATTTTTTTTTTCCTTTTCGGTTCTTAACTTTATTAGGAAAGTGAAATGGGAAGTTAATTATTGGAATGGGTGGTGGGGATGAATGATTCAATCTTATGCGAAGCTAAAAAAAAACCAAGGCATTAAAGAAACTTTCGCGTATAAAAAAGATTGTATCAGAAATATTTACCTTTTGTTATGCCGATTATGTAAGCGTAAGTCTATTGCTCCATTTTTATTTATTAATACTTTACATTATATTCCTCTGTATATTTGTTTTTATTGCATCTAAAATAAAATACATTATTTTATGTAAAAGCACAATTATATGTCAATTTCAAATACTAGTTTTTAATTATATTAAAAGGGTATAGTATTTAAAAATAATGAAGTTAAATTATATGCCTTTCTGTTAAATATTTTTATTAGATGTAATTAATTGTATTCGGTAATTAAGCATCTAACGTAACTAAAACAGCACTGGACAGTTTATTTAAAATACTTTAAGTAATAATCATAAAAATATTTAATATAACATTCAAAATAAAAAAGGCTGATACATAATTAAAACTTTATAAAGAATCAAAACCTTAATAGACTATTTCGGAACATAGTATTTTATTTCCTATTATTATCATTTTAGGTTTAATTTAGCTACATATTTTTGTCTAAGATTTTTTGAAAACTATTTTTAACAATAAAATAATTAACTTTCTCAGTTTTTGTTTCCTATTTACGTTACGGCCCTGTTTATGCATAACATATTTCACCAAATATTCTAACGATACCGAAACAGTTATATTCCAAATGCGTATCTCCCAAATAATTCAATACATGCGAGGAGTCGTCATAAAAAAAAAGCCAGAGAAAGATGGAACAAAATCACATCAAAACAAAAGGGTCGGTCCCACACACAAAACAACATCCTCGATTGCATGATACTGAATACTTAATACCTCTTGCCATGAGAAAAAGAGAGAGAAAAACCTAGATAGATATAAAAGAAACCTTGGAAGAATCTAGAAGATCTAGGGAAAAGGATAGTTTTGGAATGACTCCGAATAATGTATCAGTGATAGCAGGGAAATGGAAAAAATATTTGCCAGACGCAAACGTGGGACAGAAAATTATTCATCATGTTGGGACTGTGTAATGTATCCGCGGTCCATCGCTTGGCATGGTCAGGAAAAACTGAAAGGTTATCTTATAATGATTAGCAAATGTGAATGTGAAATGTTCCGGTTTCAGATAGCTTCAATTATATAGTTGAAATGTTATTAGTTATTAAAAGTAAAAAAAAAAAATAATTACAAAATCGTATTTTATTAATTGGTGTGGTTCTAATAATTTTCCATTGCACAATTAATTTTCTACTTGTCCAAAGGTGTTTTAGATAAAAAGTTAAATTAACTCTTTAAATATTCATAAAAGAGTTAAGTTTTTTACTTTATGCTCAAATGACGGGAGGGGCTTTATAAATTATCTGTTTTATACTTATTTTCACTGAAACTGAGGTTTTAACACTAAATTGGAATCTACATATATATTAACCCTTCAACACGACAAAAAAAATTATACTGTAATAGCATTCTCAACTTTTCTAACCACCATGAAAAGTCTTCTACTGAAAACATATAAAAACTTTAACATTTTAAACTTCATTTCCTAAAATTCAAAAAAAAAAATTGTATTATCTCCTTTCATCTCAATACCAAACACCTTCCCAATCCTTCCGTAACCATCTCCCACCTTTTAATTATTTCCCCCCATCATCCCAAGGATAACCAAGAGCAAACTAAAACCAAGAAGAATAATCATCTTTTCCTCAGCCCGCCCCTTAAAATCAAGACCTCTTCTTACGTCGAAAAATTGTCTTCTGGCACCGCCCCTTCCCCCACTGCGCATGCCCCGGGGGGAGCCGACCAATAATGCATTTCAATCATTTGAGTGGAGCCGCGGCCTTTGGAAAAATGACGTCTTGCACCGTAACCATGGTTACACTATTTTCTGGGACTTATCTTGTTTTACCTGCATTTACGATGTCCAGATGTACAGCTAAATCGTGCATCATTTTCGTTGTTTTGGACGTTCGGGGAGGGGGAGGGGGGATTTTTATTTTTGTTTTGATATGGGATTGTCAGATCTTGTTTCGTGTTTCACAATGGGATTAGAAGTGATGCAAGAGAAAATTGGGATCGAAAGTCAAAATGCATGCTTTTTGACGAAAAGTCCTAAAAAAATGATTGACGAAATGAAAAAGTAGAAATTTAAATTAATTGTCAAAAAAAAAAAAAACGAAATGGAGCTGTATAAGCTTTTCTAATTATTTTTTTAATAAGCACTAACAAATACATTAACAAATACAACAAATGCATTAAAAAATTTCTAAACAAATACATTAAAACTACTTTCGTATTTGCAGACGATCGAGTTAACATTTACACCAACAAGAAAGAGTTAAAACAATTGCTTCAACATAAATATCTTATTTAATCATAAGTCTGTTTCCGAATGCATTTTATATTGTAATGTATCTATCTTGAAAGAATTATTGCAACACAAAAAAAAGGAATGGTATTCGAAAAGTTACTATCTCAAAATGTAGCCAATCTATAAATGCCTTGAAAAAATTCCCTAAAATGTTAATTGTCCTATTTCAAAACATGTTTTTTACAAAATCATTAATATTTTTCTATAACCTAATATTTCATTCAACCAAAGCAAAAGAATAAATATTACTACATAATCTATTGCTATCAACAAAATTCAGGAATTAAAATGATTTTGGATGCCGGTTGAAATGTCTCTAACTCCAACTCAGCTAGTTATTGTGTAAATATTGTAGTCTCGTAATAGCTCCAAGGCAAGATGTTATGATATGTTTTGATTCATAAACTATCAGAGTATCCTTGGAATAATATTCACCATATGGGCAATTCTGTTTCGTTTTTATCAAATATGCATTATATGTTATTCGATATATATATATTTTTAGTTCGTATAAATTTTGTTCGTTGAAAGATATTTTATGTATTTCGTTGTACATTCCTTCACTGTATTGTTTATGTATTTTGAACAGTTTTAAAACTTTGTTTGTTAAAAGTTACCCCTCAATCGAAAATGCCTATTTTATATTTCATTACTCTTTCATTTGTTGTTAAACAAGTCCTTTACAAACATTTGATACTTTTATATTATAAATCTGTTATGTTATAAATGTTAAAAACCAAGACTTTAGTGTTAAAACTGTTTGGGTTTATACATTATTTTATTTTGAACACCTCTTTGTTGAAAATTATAATCCTGATTTTTCTGTATTAACACACTGATGAAAATTATTTTCGGTTTTGCTAAATGCAACATTGGACAAATATAATTCAAGTAAAGTTTATTACATGACTAACAACTTTCATTTTTAAATATTTTAAAACTCAAAATCTCTTTTTCTACTTTGACGTAGAATTGCAGTGTAATTTTAATGAAATAATTAATTTTTAAAAAGAAAATCTAGCTAACATGTCCAAAATTAATTTGTGTCACTACCTTAACATTATTGTTTTGAGTAATATTATTATTACAATATATCCCATTGCTACATTTATTACCGTGCTCTTATATCAGGATTACTGATACTTAAATCAATTTTTACTTTTGTTCATAACAAAGCTTTCTGAACATTGGCCCACCTACGTTATTCCTCGATACTCTGTGTAAAACGGATTCGAAGTATGTGTCGCGCATTGAATATTGTAACTAAAATTCCTGTATTTATATTCCTGTATCAGGTGTAAACGCAAATGTTAGCACCCTAGTTTCCAGCTTTCTTTCACCCCTGTTATGTACTGTGGTCCATATTTTAAAAGGACACTTCCTAATGTAGAAAAAAAGATACGCAAAGGTATAAAAAGAAAAAAATTACGAAAAGCTAAAAAAAAATGCGATTGAAAAAAATCTCAGGGTTTTCTTGTGTTGTCAGTGTGTAGCAAAGACCCGAATTTTTGCCTTCATGAAAACCTCCTTCAAAAGAATGCAAAAAAATAGAAATAACATTAACTGCATTTTAATGAAAATATATATGTTAGTAATTTTAAAGCTGAAATTTAACACTATTCTTTCAATAAGTTTCAAGTTACCGATTTTAGAAACATATATAAAAGAAAATGAATTAGCTTTATAACCTGATTGTTTTCGCCGGATTGTCTTAACTCAAAAACAAAAAAAAAATCCGTGAAAATATTAGCATCATTATTAAAGATGATTTTCAATCATTTTATTGCATTGATAAGATAATATGTTCTTTTTAAATTCAAAAATATTTGAACATCTCTAAGTTTGTCTTGATCTACACGCCTGCAAGAAAGATAATTTTTTTATTGAAAAACTACTAAAAAGTTGCAACTTTATTTTAATACATTTTTAATAACCATTTTAGTTCATTAAAAGGCTTTCGTTTTGTTCAGTAATAAACATTGTTTTCCTTATACATAAAAATCGTAAGTACTTGTAACAATTGTTTTCGACTGAAGGAGGTTTTCCACTTAGTATTTTCCAAGATGTCCGGCCTTCGTCGGGGGCAACTCCCAACAGATGTGATATTTCAACCCTTCGCCCCCGTTCGAGGCACGCCGGGTTAATCTCTGTATTTCTAGTCATCTGATGTGTCTCTCCAACACTTTTCCGTGAAGCATATTCGTATGAGATTGTAAATGCAAGGGTAGATTGGATATGTGGTTACAAGTAAATTTTATCTAAATCTTATCTTATATTTTAAAAGAAAGCAAAATATATAATATTTGGTTACCCTTTTTTATATTTGAATTTACGTATGATTTGTTTCATTTTATTTGTAAGCCAATTTTAGCTTCATTTATTATGAATGCTCTGCAGAAGGATAATTCGTTTGAATTAACAATCTTAAAATATCGTAAACCAAAATTTAAATGCAAAAAAAATCGATTTAAATTGTGATTCTTTAGCATGAAACATGTATATTTCTTAAATCTTAACCTGAGTGAAAATCATTCAGGTAATAATCAAAAATTTAATTGTTTCTCAAACACAGAAAACAGCTTTTTATTTATTAACCGATACCTTTTATCTTAATAATTTAATGCTCATAACATGTTAACAATTGGCAAGTACATGTTAATTTAAAATATATTAAATATTTCCATTTGTATCCAAATGTCCAATCTACTCTTGAGATGACAGTTCCTCTTCCCATCCATACAAAAAAAATCCCTTAGTTAAAAAAAAAAACTAATTTCACCTAAAAAATCCTTTTAACCAAAATCTCAGCAAAAGAATGACTATATTAACCAAAAAAATCTCCAAACCTCGCTCACTGCAACGGCGTATGGCGGTCCGTCCCCTTGGTTAACCAATTTGTGACCACATTTGAGGAACGGCTTTCTCTTTCATGTTCCTACGGGTGATACGTGGTCGCAATTGTGACCATACGGGGGCAAAAAGCCATGGGCGGGGAGAGTTTTTTTTAATTCTGTGTTGCATTTATACTACTAAACTTCATCATGTCCTTATATATATGACGTACATATTATATATATTATATATAAAGACTTTCCAATGCCCGTCTCTTGATTGGGATCAGAAGAGCGATTCTTGGTGTTTGATGCTTCAGCTTGTTGCTCCGGGTGGTTAATGCCCCGTTTAAAATTACTGATTAATTAGTTTTAATTCCAATTTGAAGAAAAATTAAAATTAAATAATAGGTTAGCATTTCTTATTTAATTTTTTCTGCGACCTGAATTAATTTTGTAGAGCATTTTTAATGACTTACCTTTTTAAGCGTTAATTATTTGTATGAATGTTTTGTTGAGGTTAAAAATATAAAGAAGTTTTAAAAAATAAAAAAATACATGAAACGTTTACTAAAATTGTTTAACAAATTCTTTTGCAGTAATTTTTTCAATGGTAAATTGCTAATTCAAACTAATATGAGGACCAAAACTAAATCATCTCAATTTTAAAGTTGCATAATATCTATTTCAGTTTTAGCTAGATTCTTTGATTTAGGGGCATAATCACGGAGTAGCGAGAGGAAGGTTAAAAAGGAATCTCTCGGCAAGTTCTCTAGTTCAGATACATAAGCTTCTGTCCGTTCTGTAAGTACCGTGTGATATACGTCATTTTTACCTAGGTTTAACTCAATCGAACAATATAAGTAATTCTACACCCAGTTAATACATTTAAGTTAATTAAATTAAGTAAATATTTTGTTATTTATTTTTGCCATCATTTTTAGTTTTTCATTATTAACAAAATTAAGTAATCTATGAATATCGAATTTTTTAATGAAAATTAACTTTAAATAGTTCGATTCAATTTATTAAGCCATGTTCTGTTATGCATTTTAGTTATCTTGACTGAATTAAGTATACCTTAAACAAAACAACAAGTTTTTGATTTTTAATAAAATAGAGTTTATGATATCTGGGTGTAAGAATACTATATTAATATATGTTCTATCAATTGGTTGTATAAACCAAACTTTCCAACCCCTCATAGCATTGATCCGAAGACCTTACAAAATGGCCCATGTTTTCTTCTCTTTATGTAAATACTATTGTACATAACTGGCGTCTAATCCGTCTTCCATTGCGTCTTCGCCCCTGCCTCAAACTGTAAATTGTTGTTCCAGAGGACCAATGGAGACCTATAGGGGATGAAAACATAGTCGGCCATTTTATTCCAACCTGAGACATTCCTAAAAATTTGCAAACGCAAAAACAATGGCGAATGACACAACCTAACCCAAGCACTGTTCTCATGTAAGTCGATGTGGTGACTATCGTAATGTGCGGCGAAGTCAGATACATGAGCCAGACTAACAAATACTGAGGACAGCATTTTATCAATTCAAGTACATGCCCCTTGGGTCTTATTATATATGGCTCGTGGGCCGCAAAGAGTGATAATGTATCCATTGACCCTGGAGGCACGTACTAGTGTTGTATATCTTGGGATTGTTGGCCATATCGCATTGTGTTTTTGCGGCCTTTCTCATGCACCAGGATCAACCGATTTCACATTTGGATTGAGCATGACTGACTTGGGAAACTCAGTCATGACAATTACATGCTTTTTTTTGAAAATTTGAATTGTGAATTTTACCACTAAGGCCAATTCAAAGTACGGAAGTTAATGTGCACCATTACGAGGCGCAACCTGCTCGAAAATAGGAGTTATTTTTGTACTGTACTAATCAAAACTAGAGGGGATGCGCCGAGCACTGGTGGTACTAAAAGCTTTCAAAGGACTATTTTAGTTAAGGTTGTTCCAACGGTGTTTGTAGAAAGGGAATCCGTATTGTATACTGTGTATACCCTTTCCATTAAGTTACGAAGTACATTCCAAAAAAGTATTTTGTACTTGATTCACTAAAAAAAATGACGTTCAACTATTGCCGGCGGTGTAAAAGTAATATTTTGACTTTTTCTACTAAAGCAGTACTGAGTGATAACTGTAGACGATTGCACCGCCGGTAGCTTAGCATAATTTATCCTACCTCCAGACTCCTCAGAATTCAGACAGAGTTTTCAAAGGCACTTGTGGAAAAGATCTTCATCAATATTTCTGTAGACTTTAATCTATCTTTTAACGGTAAAACATTATAGATTTAAAATTCAAAGTAAATAATTATTTTTTTGATTGAAAATCTTTTCAATAGTTTAACTTTACCCTTGTCTCTTTTAATTTTTTAATTGATACTAAAGTTTTTGATTTTAGTAAATGATTAATTTTCAATTAGTTGTTTAGATAAAGGTTACTTTTAGATTAAGTGATAATGTAGATTTGCTTTTAATCCATTGATTTTAGTATGGACCTGAATAAGTTCTTTTTAAGATTTACTTGTATGCTCAGGCGCGCAGCCAGGATTTTATCAAGGTGGGGGCTCAACTTCAGAAGGGCACATTTACACGAATTACGGAAGGGGGGGGGGGGGATAATAAATTAATTTTTTAAAATTAAATTTTACTTTTATTAATTAAGTTCTAAATTTACAATCATGTTTTACAAACTAGACTGAAGAAAGTTTTTAAGTAAGTTGATAAAAATTTCCAGAGGAAATTAAAATTACAGGAATTCTGAAAATTGGCAATTCCATAATTGACGGAATTATGGAAAATTCCATAATTGACGACGCATCGTAATTTAGAACCCTGGTCAAGAGACGAGTTTGTTTTTTACGAGTATTCTTCTTTATGATCATTTTTTAAAATTCTATCTTTTTTATGATTCCATTCTTTTCCCCCCTTCTTGATTAGTAAGTGTCTCAATGTGTGATGCATTTGGATTATTCATTCAAGCTACAGACCACTCCGAATAGAGAGCGTTATTTTATAACCCCCCTGCATTTCATCATTTTCGCAATGTTTTGGAAAATGATATTTGTTTCAAGAACACTCAAATTTCCAATCGCTGATATTAACTTTTGAGATTCAACAATTCTTTCCCGCTTTTTCTTTCTAAGATCAACTTCACTCATAATAATTAATTAATCGCTGCTCAAATCACTCGAACAAAATACCACAGCCCCACTTATATCAACAAAAGTAGCCTTATTACAGTAACACGGAAGTAAATACTGAACATTTGATGAAATAGCCATTCTTACCTTCAAACCTCCTCTCATACTTTGGTCAATGTATGTACGGAATAAATAAATATTCTGTAATATGATTCGGCAGTTTCAGCAGGTTGAGCTTTCATAATTTTTTGAATTTTGGCTATTCGAAAAACATTGATTTCGAAATCGTGTTTTAATGTAAGGGCTTCTCCCTTTTCAAGATTGATGAAATAAAAAGCGTTCTAATGCCCTTTTGCTTTTGTCTAAAAAAAAAAAAAACGTTTAAAATCTTTTACTAGTTCTAAAGCGTGTTCTTCTCTACACTACACGTTCTAGTTTTAGGTTTTGAATTATCGTCGCACTAGAGCTACACTTGGGCTATTGGCGACTGGCGTCGTATTTTAGAACCACAGTCAAGTGACGAGCCGACATGAAGCCGTTAAGGGCGACATCGTACGCAGCGTTAGGACTTTGAAAGATATTTAACGTGCACTCCCTGACACGGGGCATTATTCGTCGGACATTTTGGCTGTACAGGCCATTTATAGGTCGGCAGTTATTTTGGTGATGCCCGGACAAGAACCTGGGACCTTTCGCATGATAGGCGAGTGCCTAAACCAACTGGGCACCCCAGCCCCCCTGAATACGTTCTAGAAACTTCAGTTGTATAAGCCTAGAAACAGGCAAAAGCAACTTTTTGCATGACAATACGTATTAAATTATTAACTTTGGAAACTTAAGCTACGTTTTTGGTTCTGTTTTTCAAGAATAATGTGCCAATTGACTTTCTTTTCATTAAAACACATTTTATAAGATTACAGGAATTCGGGAAAATTGATTTGGGAGAAAGGGCACTTTGTCTCAATCAGGGAGGGGGCTCGAGCCCCCCAAGCCCCCTCCCTGGCTGCGCGCCTGTGTATGCTTCAAGGTAACGTTTAAATTTAACATCGAATAAAATCTTTTGTTTCAAATATCGGATGGTGATTCTTTCCCGTGCCAACGAGTGAGCCTTATGCACGACAATCTTCGGGCCTTTTTAAACTGTAAATAAATATATCTGCACGTAGCGGCAGCAGAAGTGCCAAGGCCTAGGAGGTTGTCACTAATATTTACATGTTATCTGACTAGAGAACTTGAGTTTAACTGTCATTAATTATTTTTATTTTTATCATCATGATTATGATTATTATTACTATGAGATAAGAAGTGAATGTCGTCATTTTTCGTGTATTGTATCGACGATGAATGATAATAACTATTGAAAACTAGTAACAAAATATTCACTTTTTTCCGTTTGCTATGGAAAAAACGTGTGCTTGCGGTTTTATATAAACTGTTGCCGTACCTTTTTACCGCTTCTGCTAATTTAAAATATTTTTTGTAATGCGGAAGTTTTCAAAGAAAACAATCAAAATACTAGTTTTTCTTCACATTGCAATTGCTTTAAAGATATATATAAATGAAAATATATTATATAAATATATATAGTGTTCTGTTAAAAAAACGTTTTAGATCAATGTGTTGTAAATGGTCTGATCAAAGCGAATTAATTTTTTGTTGTTATTTTATTATTAATATTTTCATTACCATTGTCTCTAAAGCTTGTTTTTGTTGGTTGACGTTTTCTAAATGATTAAATTCCAAAAAAAAAATCAAATCATTGTCAAAATCAAACTTATTGTTGCGTTTAAATACCAACAAATAATTGTCAATTGGATGGTTTGAAGTCAATATATTATCTTTTTAGCATTGCCCCTTAGCCAGTGAAAACTGAAGTGAACGCATTACTTGTGTATGTCTTGTGCCCAGGCCTCTTATACCCAGTGTTTAGTATTTGTCGTATTATCTTACCTTTGTGTTAACGCCAATAAAAATGTGTACGATAAAAATGGTTTTGTGTGTTTTATTTCAACTTGTATCACTGTGTTATCCAAATATATATATGACAAATGCCACGGAATGCACCCACTAGAAAAAAAAGAGCATAGGCTTTATAGTACGTTAACCCACTCGCCAGAAGTGACACATACACAAGAGACACACATAGAAAGGACGACACAAACACTTAGACAAATAAAAACATTTGTTGACAAACACAAACATCCATGCCTTACCTGGATTCAAGCCCGAACCCCAAAAGCTCAAAGGCTAGCTCCCTAACCGTTTTGCTGCCAGGTCGGCCAAAATTATATTACCACTTTTCATTTCTGATTCACAATTCTTTCATGCAAGTTTTCTTAGCAACGATTCTTATACACAATTCTTTTATAAAATTCGTCTTATTCACAATTCTTAAATACATAATTACTTATTATTATTACCCACTGCTCTACATATTTTATGACATATGTTTAAAAACAAATATTATCATAATTAAAATTTAGTTTCCAAGGTATACATACCGATAACTTTTCCAGAATAGTTTATAACTTCCTTGACCTTCAAAAAAATAATAATGTGCAATTAGAGTTCTGCAAATTGTAACGTAATTTATAATGGAATTAATAAGGTTTTAATAAGTTTATTTAAGTCAAAGTTAATTCGTTTATTTCTTTTTAACTGTGTGTTAAAATATATATATATATTTAATATTTGTCTATTTTCATAACCAGAATAATGTTTATTATTATTTTTTGTTTTTTATTTTATTATTGCTTTATGTGCAATATTTGATCAGAAACATTACAATTTCCTTTTCTACTATGCAGAAAAACCTAAAACTTGCTTTCTCGTTTATATTTTACCTTACTTGAGGAAATGCTTCATACATGATTCGTAGTAATATTCTATGCATCACTAAACAAGTTAAGTTTAATATCAAGTGGTAAAAGGAAAATAAAATGAAATTCTGAATAAATGAAAGCAAACAAAAAAGCTACAAAACTTCTCCAAAATTATCCCGATTAAGATGCACTACGACGAAAGATAAAATTTGATATTTCCCTCCTATATGTATTTTTTGTTACACACCTTCATTTTTAAATAATGATCATAGTTTAACGCAGCACCATTTCTTACTAACTACATTAACATTCTATAAAGACAGAATATCAATTACAACTCAAAAACAACATTCATGGTTGTGGGAAAATGTTAAAAAAAAATAGTACTTTTACCAAATATGGACCCAGGGTATCTTCAAAAAAAATCTTCAAAACGTACACACTTTAGAAGGATGGTAGTCATTTTCGGCTTTGAAGACCTTTAATGTGAAGTTATGTACTAATATGAACATTAATTTACTATGAATTAGCTAAATAAAATTCCATTACGCAGATTTGTTCCAAGTTTGTAAATCTGACATTCCGAATGTCGTACTCCCAATGGGTATATAAGTTGAACATAATAAGAATCAGGAGTAATTTTACTATATTAAATAATAATTATACAAACTAAATATTTTGCTTTTTTTCACTCACATGGAGCACTATTTATCGATTAGAAATGGAACTGTCAAAGATATAAGGGGTGTCTATGTTGAGAGCACTGTCTATATTTGGCACAAATACTATACAAAATTGCAATAGAAAAATTATATATCTAGGAGTTGTGCATAAATAACTTGTAAGCACTAAAAAAACTCCTTCATTATTATTATTATTATGTAACTTAAACTTAAATTTAAGTGGATTTCATACGGTCACGAGGATTTAACAAAAATTACATTGATAAATATATATATATATATATATAATATTATATTATATATATATTATATATATATATATATATATATATTATATATATAATATATATATATATATATATATCATATATATATTTATATATATTTATGTCTTTTTACGAAATAAGGTGTAAGTACTAAAAACTCATTCAATTGTCTTTTTACACAGAACAAAATGTATGAATACCTAAAAACTTCTTAATATAAAATTCTTTTTCATGAGGAGAGATTAAAAAACATTGAAATCAACACCTCAAAATATTAAAATACAAACTATTCATTTAATCAAACTTTGGGTAAATTTACACCTAAATACAGTTCACAGAGTTCCTATTAATTCACACAAAGCTAGCCAACAAAAGATATCCATTCAACAACAGAGAGCCCCTTACATTTCTATGGAATAGGCATGAAAAGAAATGACATGCTTTAACACAGAAAACTAAGCAGGAGCTTCAAAGAAACCAAATTCTATCGCAATTACCGTAGAGAAGGAAGTATGGGGGAAGGGGTTCGCTCGCAACTTCTAAAGATTCAGAACAGCAAAGTCTTATATAGCTTTTTTTTTCTTTCTTGCATTAGTTCTGGATTTACTTCGATTCGGCACTGAGCTTTTGTTTCCCCGTAATATTGACTTCTGCTTTTTGGGGACGGCAATACTTTCATCTTCTGTTTATTAGCGTGGGGAGGTTCCTCCCCTCCATCCTTTATCTGATATTGTGTTTAGGCGAAAAAAGGAATTCCTTAATTTGATGGAGTTGATGATGAAAAACAGGAATAGTAAAACAAATGAACTAATTTGAAGTCTGTTAGCTAGGCACTGCTTTAAAAAATGCAGTTGTTGCGTTTGGTCATTAAGTATAGGTTTCTTAAGTTAAAGTATAGGTGTGAAATATATTAACATGTTCATCAGTATACAACCTTAGCATCGGAATACATTTTTACTAAATAATAAATACGTAACAAGAAGTTTTACTACTGATTTTCTTTTTTGACGTTTTAAACCCGACGTGTTACATACGTGGATAGTTAAAATATAGGTTTAAAATATACAAAAGTTTCAGCGCACAGTATAAGTATCAGAAAATATTTTTGTTACCAAATAATGAATATATATAGAAGATATACAATACATATAGTTTTACTATTTTTCAATGTTATTTATTTTGAAATTTTAATCCCATGTCATGTAATGCGTAGACAAATTAACATTCATCATTATTGTTCACCAAGTTGTAAAAATTCTTTTCCTTCAAATACAGAGTATGAAATGCGTTGTAATAATCTAAATAACAAAATGTATTAAAACTAAATGGAGGAAACTAAATGAATTAAAAACCTTCATATGGAATATTCACAGATATAAAAAATAATCATCTAACGGCAAGTTGTAAACAACTATTTTCCTAAAAAACAGGGTATTAAATGCGTTGTAAAAATCTAAATAGCAAAATGTATTAAAACTAAATGAAGAAAACTAAATAAATCACAAAGTGAAATTTTGCTATAATTGCGCTAAAAACAAAAATTATTTGGTATTTTCAAGAGCATTATAGCAATAAATAATCAGATATACAGTGGTGGCAAAAATTGTGGACATTTTTTGAAAGTTTCATATTTTTCAACTCTCTGTGCTTACAGAATACATTAATTTTCACTTAAATACAAACAATTATATATCAAATTAAAGGTAATTTAATCTTTATGAGGACCACTGTCTGCAGATAGCAGAAGCAGTCTATGAGACCTTTGGTCCCATATAATCTATATCCACGGACACATCTTCATCATCAAAGTAATTCAATGTAGAATTAAAAATAAATACGATATTACAATATCTGTATTACAAATAAGTTATGCAACTAATAGTTTGATCTGTCTTAATTTTGCAAGTCATTGAACCACCAATTAGTATTGCAATTTCAGCATAAGAGAAACCATTGATTGTGCTTGTTTGTTCAACTAAAATGAGCATAACTTTATTTGTTGTACAGATACTTTAATTCTGTTTTTTTTTAAATAAAATTCTATATTAAATTACATTCAACTTAATATTTAAATGTTTGCATTTAAGCAAAATTTAACAGATGCAAGCACACAGGTAACGGTTGAAACGCATGAAACAATTTTTAAAAAAATTTCCACACTTTTTGCCACCACTGTAACTTACGACAACAAATTTATTATTAATAATAATCGATTGTTTAATAAATATGAATTTATTAAGGCTTTGTTTAAAGGTAAAGAATTGTGTGGCGATGCTGCACCTTCAACTATGTTGAAAGGAGTAAATTTCAACACGATGCATACTCGACAATGAAAACTTTTATATTTATTTTTTTAGGATGTGGTTCAAATACCCACGAGTAAAAATATCCTCGCTTTAAAATTGAAATAAAAAATTTGTTATTGTCAAGAATGTCTTCAATTTTCCCGATGTTATGCAGAAATTATATCTGTCCATGATACCCCTCTGAGGTCCCTCATAAACCAGTTACTTGACTATCAGATTTTTCACCAAAAACCATATTTTTTAAAAATGTATAATTTTTATTATTTTGCAATGTTTTTTTTTAATTTAAAGTATATATGCGTCATTTATAATTATATGTTACAGAAATATAATTTAAAAAAGTTAAAGAAATTAATTTTTAGTAAAAATTTATAAATTTTAATATAAGGGGGGGGGGGGGGGTTCTCAATGCAAACTTCAATGACATTGATTATCCCTCAGGGGGATATGCTACAGGATAAAATAGAAGAAATTATTATTTTTCCTCTTTAAATTAAAAAAAAAACCTTTTTATTATTTATCGGGTAAAGTAATAAAAATTGTTTTATGAATTATAATACATTATACTTATTGTTTTATGAATTATAATACATTATAATACATAATACATTCATAATATTTTATATTTATATATTTAAGATTTTGTATTAATTTTTATAAGAATTTACATTAACATTTATAAGAATTTTTATTAATATTTCTAAGTTTTTATATAATATTTACAAACCTTCCTTTTTCTAAATTCCAAAAAACTTTTCATTCGAAATATTCTCCTGTAATAAACACAATAACAATAGATGAAAGACAATTCTTCACTTTTATAACTATAATAATGCATGTTTGAACAATGAAACAAATAATTTCATAGTAAAAGTTGCGGGAATACTTTTGAAGTGAACTTTATGAAAATTTGCATGATTAGAAAAATAATTATAACCGCAACATGCAACAGAAATAATTGACTTACTTTGAACATTATTGCACAATGCCCTATAACAAAACATTAAGTATAACCACACATTTACACAACAATGCAAAAATCACAAAAACAAAACTATATCACTTTTATAACTATTTTGCAACACATAATATATAATAATACAAATAACAAATCTGACAATATCTTATGTATAAAAATGTATAATAAGCTTATAACATGTCTACTTAAGAATAAACAAACAGACAAACAAACTTTTACATAACAGAAGTAGTAAAAAAAATTTCAATAAGAGGTTAACTATAACTATAATTTGCTTTATTAATATACTATAATTAACTATATTCCCTTAATTATAATTGCAAAGTACGACAAATATATTTAACTTATTTAAAATTTGACTTCAATGTTTGCCATAACACAAACAACTCCTAATCTTACATAACAGTGTAAAAAACACAATAACGATAGTGGACGCAACTTGCACGCTTTTATAAATATAACAACACATACATATATAATAACACACATTAAAAATTTTGATTTCAATGTTTCTGATAACAAAACAACTGTAATATTATTCTAACAATGTAAATAAAACACAAAAGCATTCGATGAACACAACTACTACACTTTTATTACTATGACATCACATATATTAGTAGTTGCATAGATAATAACATGCATAAAAAATCTTGATTTCAATGTTTCCTATAACAAAACAACTGCTAATGTTACACAATAATGTAAAAGACACAAAAGCATTCGATGAACACAACTACTTCACTTTTACAACTATAACAGCACATCTATTAGTAGTTGCATACATAATAACACACATAACAAATCTGATACACCGGTGAAGGTAAACAACAGAGCCACTTCAAAAAGCATCTGAGCATAGGCGATAACCAAGCCATCAATGGATAGAGGTTCCTATAGACAAGGGAAGGATTGCCATTTGGTAATTGCGAAATGCAATAGATATATTTAACTTATTTAGAGCTTGACTTCAATATTTGCTATAACAAAACACCTACTAACCTTGTACAACAATGCAAAGAAACACAAAACAATAGATGAACAAAATAACAAATCTTGATATCAAATTTTCTTATAACAAAAAAACTTACAACAATGTAAAAAAAACACATTTGATGAACACACATATATTAGTAGTTGCATACATAATAACACACCTATACATAATAACACATAACAATCTGATACACCGGAGAAGGTAAACAACAGCCCCACTTCAAAAAGCATCTGAGCATCAGACGATAACCAATCCATTATTTGAGAGTTGTTCCATAGACAAGGGAATGATTTCCGTTTGATAATTGCAAAATGCAACAAATATATTTAACTTATTTAGAACTTGACTTCAATATTTGTTATAACAAAACACATACTAACACAACAATGCAAAGAAACACAAAACAATAGATGAACAAAATAACAAATCATGATATCAAATTTTCTTATAACAAAACAACTTACAACAATGTAAAAAACACATTTGAAGAACACAACTACTTCACTTTTATAACTATAACAGCACATGTATTAGAAGCTGCAGATAAAATAACACACATATACATAATAACACATAACAAATCTGATACACCGGAGAAGGTAAACAACAGCCCCACTTCAAAAAGCATCTGAGCATCGGACGATAACCAAGCCATCCTTGGAGAGAGGTTCCTATAGACAAGGGAATGATTTCCGTTTGATAATTGCAAAATGCAACAAATATATTTAACTTATTTAGAACTTGACTTCAATATTTGCTATAACCAAACACATACTAACACAACAATGCAAAGAAACACAAAACAATAGATGAACAAAAAAACAAATCTTGATATCAAATTTTCTTATAACAAAACAACTTACAACAATGTAAAAAACGCATTTAATGAACACAACTACTTCACTTTTATAACTATAACAGCACATATATTAGTAGTTGCAGATAAAATAACACACATATACATAATAACACATAACAAATCTGATACACCGGAGAAGGTAAACAACAGCCCCACTTCAAAAAGCATCTGAGCATCGGACGATAACCAAGCCATCCTTGGAGAGAGGTTCCTATAGACAAGGAAAAGACTTCCTTTTAGTAATTGCAAAATGCAACAGATACGTATACTAAACTTAAATTTTCTTATAACAAAACAACTTACAACAATGTAAAAAAACACATTTGATGAACACAACTACTTCACTTTTATAACTACAACAGCACATATATTAGTAGTTGCATATATAATAACACACATAACAAATCGGATACACCCGAGAAGGTAAACAACAGCCCCACTTCAAAAAGCATCTGAGCATCGGACGATAACCAAGCCATCCTTGGCTTGGAGAGAAGTTCCTATAGACAAGGGAATGATTTCCGTTTGATAATTGCAAAGTGCAACAGATATATTTAACTTATTTAGAACTTGACTTCAATATTTGCTATAACAATACACCTACTAACCTTGTACAACAATGCAAAGAAACACAAAACAATAGATGAACAAAACTAGCTCACTTTTATAGCCACAACAACACATACATGTATAATAACACACATAACAAATCTTGATATCAAAGTTTCTTATACCAAAACAACTTTCAACAATGTAAAAAAAACACATTTTATGAACATAACTACTTCACTTTTATAACTATAACAGCACACATATATTATTAGTTGCAGATAAAATAACACACATATACATAATAACACATAACAAATCTGATACACCAGAGAAGGTAAACAACAGCCCCACTTCAAAAAGCATCTGAGCATCGGACGATAACCAAGCCATCCTTGGAGCGAAGTTCCTATAGACAAGGGAATGATTTCCGTTTGATAATTGCAAAATGCAACAAATATATTTAACTTATTTAGAACTTGACTTCAATATTTGTTATAACAAAACACCTACTAACCTTATACAACAATGCAAAGAAACACAAAACAATAGATGTACAAAATAACAAATCTTGATATAAAATTTATTATAACAAAAAAACTTACAACAATGTAAAAAAAACACATTTGATGAACACACATATATTAGTAGTTGCATACATAATAACACACCTATACATAATAACACATAACAATCTGATACACCGGAGAAGGTAAGCAACAGCCCCTCTTCAAAAAGCATCTGAGCATCAAACGATAACCAATCCATCCTTTGAGAGTTGTTCCATAGACAAGGGAATGATTTCCGTTTGATAATTGCAAAATGCAACAAATATATTTAACTTATTTAGAACTTGACTTCAATATTTGTTATAACAAAACACATACTAACACAACAATGCAAAGAAACACAAAACAATAGATGAACAAAATAACAAATCATGATATCAAATTTTCTTATAACAAAACAACTTACAACAATGTAAAAAACACATTTGAAGAACACAAATACTTCACTTTTATAACTATAACAGCACTTATATTAGTATTTGCAGATAAAATAACACACATGTACATAATAATAAATAACAAATCTGATACACCGGAGAAGGTAAACAACATCCCCACTTCAAAAAGCATCTGAGCATCAGACGATAACCAAGCCATCCTTGGAGAGAGGTTCCTATAGACAAGGGAATGATTTCCGTTTGATCGACCCAAGGGTCAGCGAGCCTGTCACTCTGTAGGCGGAAAAGAAAAAGGGATCCTATGAATACTACTACTAATAATAGTAGTAATATGGTGTAAGAGGGGGATGTCTTATCTAAGATGCAACGTCAAGACGTGTTGTTCCTAATCGAGAAAAACGCGTCAGTGAGTTTTGGAGGAGGTGTGGGGTGTTTTCACACTTCTTCACCTTGGGTTGGAGGAAATGTAGGATATAGGTGGATGTAATTGGTTTTTGTGTGACTACAATGGAATTATGTCGATGGCTATTTTAATGATATTGGTTAGTATTTATTTATGGCATTTTTAGTACCCTGATACACTCTTACAACAAAAGAGCGATATTTACTCAGTCTGAGTAATGCACTTCTCCTACGGGAGTGGATTTCACTCTTTTGTTTTAAGAGTGTACGTCACTACACTGTAAAAAAAATTGCACTCGAAAGCACATCTAAAATTGCAAGTAGAATATAAACGTTACTGGCTTTGGGATAAAATTAGTAAACTATTGCAAATTTTGATAAATTAATGGTGGTTTGGATGTAAACCAGTCTAAGACTTTGACATTCTATAAATGGATAGAGTACTCAAAAAAGTTTATTGCTTTCATAGAAAAAGCTGTCAGCTGGTATGTCCAAGAAAAATTAGCAGAATAAATCTGCTTATTTTATATTAGGGATTTGTCAAGTTAAAACAAAATCTATTGTTTAACAGACAGATTGTAAAAACAAACAATATTTTACTTCCCACCCAGTCTCCTCGGTTACACGTGGATACTGAATGCAGTAATACTGAGAAATTATAAAAATAGGAACCCAGGTTCAACCCTGGACCTTTAGAACTTCAGTATAACTACCGCTCAACTGAGTTATTTCGGCAACAGATCTTCAAGAAACAGTTAAAACGCTTGTTTGGTTGCAGTCTAGTACTTTTTACGTGTTTAAAAGCAAAACAAAAGAAGTTTTTTATTTTAAAACCTATATTTTTACTAAAGAAACTAGTTCATGAAAACAGCAGTATTTAATTAAAAATATTTTTCTGTAAAATTAACAGATTCCATAATTTTATAGGGTATGTGAAAAGAAACCTCTTAACCACTATATGTCTAGTTAAATTAAGCTACTGCAATAAAATAAGACTATACAAAAACTTTATGCGTCATGAATATTTTCTAATTATGCACAAAACATTTTGCTGGTTTTATTGCTCAAAATTAATTTGGAAAAATGAATCTAATAAGACACATGACTAAGCATATTTTTAAGTCATGTAAATATTTAAAACATGAAGCTAACTAACACACGTAATTTATAGCAAACAAACGTTCATTTGCTTTAAACAAAATAAACAATGCTGATCCAGAACAATTCTCAGCACATAAATTTGAAATAGTCCCCACAGAGTGCAATGTTAATGCACATGGCATAAAATGTAAAATTATTCGATTCAAAGAAAACTTCTACAATTAATATATGCTTAAAGCAAAAAAAGAGAAAGAAATCGGTACAATCGACTGTTTCAACAGAACATAGTTTGCGATTCTATACGATATGAAAATCGGTATTTAAATAAATTGTACAGGTGCCAGGTGCTGTACAAGTGTAAGAAATGTAACAATTTAAAAATCTCCATTAAGTGAACGTAGATATTAGATAATTTAGCGTACTATTTAATGTAACATAGTAATATTTTTCATGGTTTATAATCAAATACATCTCTACAACGATATTTTCATGTTAACTTGTAATTGATATTTCTTTTCAATTTACATACTCGGTGACTGTAAAAATTCACGCTAAAGTTTATATTCGTTCTAAATTGAAAAGACTGCACAATAGATTTTTAACAGCTAAAATAAACGTAACTGGCTTTTTCCCAGGTAAGATTACAAAAACATACTAAATTTCGATACAAATCTTTGGATCTAAAACAGTCTATGATTTTGATATACTATAAATGATTTGTGTACTAAAATTAAAATTGAAAGTACTCAGTGAGGGCTATAGTGCACGGTAAATAGTTAAATTCTTAAATGAAAAATTTCCTTACAATGAGTGCGTAGGAATTACGTAGTAATGGATGCCTTTTCAGTTATCGGTCTATCACCATTGAACCGCGATTCAAAATTACGAGACTCATTGCAGATAGCTCATTTGGTGTTATAGCGCAACGATTATTGAACTATACTCTTAAAACGAATGAGCGATTTTAACTCAGTCTGAGTTAATTTCACTCCTCCAGTCTGGAAAATGCACTTACCCGGAAGGAGCGGATTCTTTGTGTTTTAAGCCTCCGACAAGATCAATCCAAACGAGTGATTTCAACTCAGTCTGAGTTAATATTCAATCCTTTCTAGTGTCGAAAATGCACTTCTCCAACTGGAGTGGATTTCACTCTTTTGTTTTAAGAGTGTATTAAAAAGGCATTCATATGTTCTGGCTCACCCTGATACTTTTCGTGTTAAACGTCATAATTATTATAATTTTGCTAAAAATGATACATGAAGCTAATTCATGTATTCATTTTCCATAGAATAGCACCATAGCTTTTGTATCCTCTAACAACAACCACTTAGTGATTCTTTATAGTATGCAAAAGGTCAGCGTGATTCCTATCCACATCTATTTGAGAAGGATGCCTTAGAAGAAACGTGCCGAAGTTGTCCTGCTGGTTTGGATACGGTTTCCATTACATTCTTATTAGCAACAAATAATAACATTGCATGAGAGAAAGTACAATTGAATCAAAGATAGATTGCTTTGGATGTATACCTTAAGTCATACTGTGTTTAATGTGGGAGGTACGCAGACGCATTGGTGTTTTAGTAACGATATGTTTTTATAGGTATTCCTATGCACTTTTTATGTTTTATAGACATTACGGTAGTAGTGACAAAATTCATTTTCATATGCAATTCATTTTGACGAGTTAAATGCTCAATCTTGTTTGAAACAGTTAGACAAGTAATCATATGTATAGCTGATATGCGTTTTGGAGTTAGTACACAAGTGAGATAAAACATTAGTTAGATTTACAAAGTCATCAGTTAGTCAAGTTACAATCTCTTTTACTCCTAGCGTCAGATCAAAGTTAAAATTCAGTTCATATTTTAATAGTAACAGTATTCCAGATTAAAAATGATAAACACAATCAGTTTAATTTTTTGATATTCAATTGAAAACGATTTTGTATTAAAAAAATTATGATGGTAAAAATTGATTCAGAATTGATAAGACAGTTTGTTCCCTCACATTTTCTTTAATTAAAATGAACATTACAAATAAGAATTATAAAAAGTTAATTTAAAAAAAAACTTCACTCAAACAATTGTTAAACTCAACACATCCCCAACTTTCGAAATTGTCGTACTTAACGCTCAATAAAGTTTTAAAGACCCTCCCATAAAACGTTTAACTCCCCATAAAATAAAGTCCACCAATTCAATAAATAAAACCCCGGGCTTTAAAAAACACAAGTCACTTTATACTTTAAAAAAAAGTCGGGGTTTAGAGAAAAAAAAATCCAATGTTCAACAAAACCAAAATAAAAAAAAGAAGAAAAGAAAGTAATACACCTCCCCAATTTGATTTTTTTTCCACTGCATTTTCTATTCTAGTTTATTTTTTTCTCTCTCTCCCTTTCGAGCCCTGGAGGGAATTTTGAGAAAGATTTACTTTGGAATCAATTTTAACAGGCCGTTGAAATGGCTCGTTTAACTTTCTTTATGCCCGGCGACCACAGAACGGGGAGTCAAACTCCCATCCAGGGATCAATAGAGGATTTCAAAAAGGATTTGAGAGGACAAAGTTTACTTTTATTGTGTTTTATATGCCATCCTCCCCTTTGGATGGGAAGCCTGTTGAGCTTTGTTTCGCCTTTCCTGTTGCCGGATTTGAAGGGAGTGGATTTTAAAGCGGGCACTTTTTATTTGAGTTGAAGACGGGTGTTTTTTACAACTTGGCATTAGATTCGGTTTATTCGGTTTTCGAAGAAGGTTTTGGTTTGGTGTATCGTGTATTTATTGGTGTGTATAAGAGGTGTGTTTTTTTTTTCATATCTTTCATTTCTAATCAGCTTATGAATTTTCATTAGGTTAAATAATCGATCATTTTATTAAATAAAATATAGAATTAATTATATATTTTTGATATTGGAATGGTTAGTGTATTGTTTTTGTTAATTAACTTATAGTATTTTTTTGATTATATTTTATATTCTGATTTAAATTGGTTCTGTTACGCATATTTTATAATCTTTAATTCAATTTATATAGATTTAGTCCCAATGTTAACAATTTAGTTTTTTGAAGATAAGACATTCTTAACTGTTTATCACTTTTCATCATCGAAAAGGAAGTATACGGTAACTGAAGCATTGCGACGGGTTGGTAATCCGAAATGGGACTATATTACTGCACGTTTCGAAAACCCCTGTTTCTAAGAGTGTAGATCTGCGGACTTCAAGTTTAGTATACTAGTTTCTAGTGCCTGTCCAACATAAGGTTTTGAGAAAAACTAGCGTGCGTAAATGAAAGCTGCTTTAAAACATTTTAAATTTTTAAGCTATTGAAATTATTTATATGGTATATAATTACTTTTAACTCTTTAAATTCCACTTTCCTTTAAATTATTGTTTTATTGAATGGTAATTAAAAGTCGTGTATTGTTACACACCCCAAGTTTTTTCGATAATTTCTAATTAAATTTATTTTAATTCTCGCCTATTTATATTTAATGTTTATTATTTTACGCATCTATTAATACGATTAAGAATTTATCCATAAACGTGGAGGATTTTCTATACACGGTAATGATTTATATCCCTCTGACATTCGCTACATTTTCATATTATGACCCTTTCTACACATTCCGCATATACGCACTCATCACTTTACATTGTTTTCCGTCCGACTCCGTATTCAGGTAAAAATATTCACCAAATGCCAAAGCGATACCAAAAGGACCATCCCCCTGATGTCGGGGACAGAAGGGAGTGACATCTCAGAAGAAGAAGCGTTGTCGTCTGACATCAGTGTCACGAATTTGCCATCCCCCCTCCCCCCCCCCCATCGTTTTGCCTTCGATGTCACTTCCTCCTCCCTTCCAATATTCGCTCGCTCTGTTTACACTGCGATGCATTGTTGTTATCTGTGAATATTATTCAGTTGTTTTATTCTTCTGTACTGGTGTGCATTGTTTGTTGTATGATGTTTTCTATATTTTGTAATAACAGCTTCTTGGTGCGTTGTTATTAGTAAAATATCAATATTATTTGAAGAAGCAGGTGTAACTTATAATTAGAGTCAAATTTTAGTATGCATGAATATAGATTTAATTTAATGCCACTGGAAAGTTACAGTGGTGGCCAAAAGTGTGGTCACTTTTTGAAAGTTCATGTTTTTCAACATTGTGTGCTTGTAGAATATATAAATTTTCACTTTTGGCAATTTGTATTACTAAATTCTGCATTAAATTACCTTCAATTTAATGCATAAATGTTTGTATTTAAGTGAAAATTAATATATTTTACAAGCACACGAAGTTACATGAAACTTTAAAAAGTGTCCACACTTTTGGCCACCACTGTATATTACATATAAAAGCATCTTTCACGTTCAACTAAAAATAGGATTTTTACAGAATAGTATATATTATAACTTTAATTAGCTTAATGACTTAATATAATATTTAATAAGTTGGGTACAAAATAACAAGCTTATTTTAAATTGTGTTTGCCTTATTTAATGTTGTGCCGGCCCATCGGCGCAATGGTTAGTGTACTAGCCTTTGGGCTGGACTAGGATTCGAATCCCGGTAAAGGCATGGATGTTTGTGCTTGTCAATAAATGTTGTTATTTGTCTAAGTGTTTGTGTCGTCCTTCTTTGTGTGTCTCTTGTGACTGTCTCTTCTGGCGAGCTGGGTAATGGGCTATAAAGCCTACACTCTCCCTTCTAGAGGGCGCAATCACTGTCATTTGTCATTGTCATATTTAATGTTGTATGATAAAATAGTTAGTTTTAGCTGGAGGAAAAAGGTATTTTGTTTCACTCTCGTTTGTATGAAAGACCTTTTTTCAGTTAGCAAAAGTTTTTAAATATTAAATAACCAACAAAATGTAATGAACCTAATATTGTTTTAAAATCTATAAAAAATAAATTTTTATTTCTTTCTTAAAAACACAATTACTTGAAACAATTTACAGAAAAGTAAAACACATTTTGGTTGTCCGTCAAATTTTATTTGCTGTAACAAAGTTAGCCGAAAGGAGTTTCTTCTCGAAAAAAAATCATCTTTTTCCATTTCACTTCTCTCACATTTTATACCTTCTAAAATTTTAGGCTTCACTGTGTAATATAAGGCTTTAAACGAGAAACTTAATCTTTGTGGTATCCGGTAAGGTCAATAAAGGATTTAACACAAAGATTTTCTACAAAATCTTTATTATTTTTTTTTTCTCATTTTGTTGAATGGATTGTGTGGCACTATATTTTCATCTTAAGAGATTTTATTTCTGTTGGAAGAAATTTGTTACAAATTGCTTTTTAAGTTCTTTTTAGATTCTTTTTCGCAATTGAGTGTGAGAAAAGGAGAAAAAAATCGTAAAATCTTGTCTCAAATTCTTTTATTTACTTTTATGAACATTTTTCTGAAAACTTGGAGTGTACTTTACTGCTTTTATTTATTGAGCCTTAAAAAGTGATTTTCTACAAAATGTTTATCGAAGCAATATTTTTGTTGGTAAAGAAAATATACGGCTTAGAAAAAAATGGATGTTTTAATAATCTATTCTAAGCAAAATAAAAATTAATTTATTGCCTTCTAAAAGGCATAAGAAATGTATCATAGAAAAAATGAATAAATATTTTTTCTTAACATGTTCTTGTAACAAATATTTGTTGATTAAAAATAGAAGTTATTTTAGATATGTATTACATTTTAAATGAACATTTTTAATGACTATAACTGGTATTAGAACAAGTTTTACATTTAATACATTAATAATAAGAGTAAATTTGTAATAAGTTTAATATCATACTTATCTTTAATGAAGTTTTTTAGTTAAACCAGTATGTGTTTAAATGTGCATATTACGTGTAATTTGAAAAATACTTAAAAGAGATTATTGGAATAAACTTAATGTGAGTATTCTTTTTCATAAAAATAATATTACAAACGACAATTTACTAAACTATATATAGAAAGAAAAATAAAACATGTTTCTTTTCTTGTTTTGTGCACAAAATTTCTTAAGACAGGAAAAAATCTTTGAAATCTCTAGACGTCATTTATTTTCAGTATAATCCGTCCATTTAAGAGACAAAAAAATAAATAACATCCAACTTTTTCATCTGTTGAAGTGCTTCCAGTTGTCATTTTTTCATTGTTATTAAATCTCCTAACGTAACACAAAGAACATCGCTGTTCGAAAGTTATTAATCTCTTGAAAACCACAATTTAGCGATTTACCGATTCTGTAAACTAATAAATAAAGTAAAGAACGACTTTGCACAACAACAAAAAAATCTATTTTTTCGAAATCTTATGAGAAACTACAAGATACAATCGTCCATACATCAGCAATCGACAAGACACTTTTTAAGGGAGACCAAATGTTCCTCCGAAGACTTGTACTGTTACAAGATGAAAAAAAAAATCTTTCTGCAGCGGCCTCACATTTAATCTGGGAATTTGACAGCAACGGAAAAGTAATATTGTTTTGTTCCCGAAGAAATAAAAAAAATCCACTTTGCAGCTAATACATTTTTATATAACCTTTGACTCATAAAAATAAATGGCCAAAAATTGAAAAACATTTCAAAAAGCAATTATTAAAGCCATATACTTGAATGTTAGTTTGTTATAGAGGTTTTGTAATGTTTTTTAAAAAACTTTAAAAGCTAATTTGATGATACATTTTATTAAGTTAGTATTAATACTTTGTCAAAGTTCTTGTACAACCGTTAGATATAGTAACATTCAAGTATAGCAATTATTAAAGCTGTATACTTGAATGTTAGTTATAGAGGTTTTCTAAATGAAATTTAATTTTACAAACTAATGAAATGATAAATTTTATTTAGTTTGTTTGTTAATACTGTGTAAAAACTCCTAAAAACCATCAAATATTGATGTCTTCCATTTTAGCTGATAGTGTACACTGTTAAAATTTGAAACTTGGTTGCAACAAAAATATGGTTTCTAGTAGTCGCAACGACTGTGTAGTGAAACGTTTTATCATATTTTAGGTATTCGTTGGGTTCAATCAAATACGGAAAATATAGTGAAACATTTCACTCCACATCCGTTGCATCTGCTAGGAATCATCATTATGGTGAAACCATAGACATATTTAGTCAACTCTTTTAATGAAGGCATTTAAAAAAGTCTTAAGTATTGATAAAATTTTTCAAAGTTATAAGCTTTTTACTATCTTTAGTAGAAATTTAATAAAAAAAGGGTTTTATATAACAATCAAGAGTATGATGTTTTTAAGTTTCCAGTTGATAGATTTTATGACCAATAAAATTGTTTTTTAGATAAGAAACTTTAATTTTCTTGCCCCATTATTAGATTTCCGTAATTGTATAGTTGTCCTTAAATGCTATGACAATACGCTTTACGCATGTTTCTTAGTAATCCTTAGTCTATTGTATCTTAAATTTTTACAATATACTGTGAAGTTTATTTGAAAATAACACTTGCTTATAACTATTTTGTTCGAAAATTTCATAAGTGTAAATTAAATTATTTTTGTGATCAATGCTAAGTTCAAAACAAATTCAATTGCTATTTTTTTGCATAACACATAAGTTATTCGATAGATATAATTTACGTTTTTGCTAAAAATGCTTGATTTTGATTATTTTATTTCAATGCATTACATAAGCATTTAATGCAATGTTTTTGATAAATAAAAATCCTTCATATATGGAATATTATTTATTTTTTATGTCTGCAAACACATTCAACAGGTCAGCTTATAAAATACTAAAAAAATAGTTTGCCTCGATTTAAAGAAAGTCAAAATTTACTAAATTAATTCGTATTAGTCTTACATTTGTAATGTATTTATACCAATACAAATTTATAAAATAATTTTAATGAAATCCATATATTGGTTTTAAACATTTAATTAAAAAAATTAAATGAGAAAATATTGAATTAAAATGTATAAAAAATATTTTACTTAAGCTGTTGTGATCTAAAACTACATAAACTTACATTATAAAAAAAACTATCTGTCACATATCAGTACATTTTCGAAATCAATAGCTGTCTTTCTGAATTACAGTTTTATAAACCCTAGGCTGTCTAAAAATACATTTTTACACAGTTTCCAGTTTTTTTTTCCGAGAGTTACTTTTATGTCCTAAAAATTAGCGTCTGTGGCCAGAATGGTCAAGAGGTCCCTTTAAATCCAGAAAATTTCTTTGACATATAACGGATTAGCACCTCGGATTGCAAAGTTTTAATGGAAACTTCGAAATTTTTTTGACAGTTTTTTGATACGTGTCAGATGCAACTTTCGGGATGGCTCCAATATTTTATGTTTCAAAATGATTTCTTATTTGTTATTAGACGCTTCAAAGTTTTTCTTTGAGTTAAAGATGATATTTTTCTGAAAAAAGAATTAGCCAGTTAATTGAACTGAGAAGTTGCTGTTTTTTCTTAAAATTTATGAATGCTTAAGTATTTGAGTACTTAAAATAAATATGAAGCATTGAAAAGGAAATATATCAAAGTTAGAATCAATAAACGATTTGTGTGAGTTGATACATTTTTGTTAGTTGATACATTCAAAGTTTTCAAATCCGATGAGTTGAAGCTTTTTGAAAAAGATATACATTTTTGCTTTTACATTTTTTAATGAAATGTATTAGGTTTTACACGAACTTTTTAACAGTAATAATGACAATATTGTTATGAATTCAAGCAAAAGCTATAATTTTATGAAGATTAGTCACCATCTTTTAACTATAAATGTTTGAACTTTTAGAATAAAACACGCCTCATCTACAAATATTTAATAAATTCCCATTGCTAAAAATTTTTCTTTAAAACTGAAAACACGAGCTTTTGCAGTATCATAATTTAATGAACGAATTTACCTTATTTTTTCTCATCCAACAAAATATTTTCTAAAGAAATACTCCAATGCTAATATTTTGCCAATCATTTGCACAAATTTTTTTCACTTTCATTGGACCAAAAATTTCAATATAACTTAACAAAAATTCTTTCACAATATTTAATACACCTAAAACTATTTTAATTGTACATAAATTTTTTCATTTCAAATTTACCACCTAATTTTCCGCATTATTTTAATCAATACAGCTAGATCTCTTTGAAGTACGAAACAACTCAGTTTCAATGATGATGGCACTACATAATGATGAAAACAGCCTCACATATTGGCCTGTTGGTGAGTATTAGAAACTTTCTATAGTATGTTAATAATAGATCAATTGAAAAGATTTATCTAATAATGCAATGTGATGACGCACACTAGTTGGACGTAAAGAGAAAATTGACCAAATATTTGTTCAAACATTGCTCAATTTAAGTTTCGTGTAAATTCACGTACATTTTCGAATAATTGACTGTCTAAAACAATGAATTGAAGGGTTAAATATTGCTGAATATAACAATACTATGTTGACGAATAAAACAATAAAATGAAAGTATCGAATATAACACTAAAAGGAACATTAAGAATGTAACAATTTATGATTATTCTAAATCTAAAAATTAGCCGGCCCATCGGCGCAATGGTTAGTGTACTAGCCGTTGGAGCTGCTGGGCTCGGGTTCGAATCCCGGTAAAGGCATGGATGTTTGTGCTTGTCAATATATGTTGTTATTTGTCAATGTGTTTGTGTCGTCCTTCTTTGTGTGTCTCTTGTGACTGTCTCTTCTGGAGAGCTGGGTAATGGGCTATAAAGCCTACACTCTCCCTTCTAGAGGGCGCAATCACTGTCATTTGTCATTTGTCAAATCTAAAAATTAAATAAACATGCTGAATATAACAATTGAATGAACATTCTGAATCTAACAATTAAATAAACAACTGAATCTAACAATTAAACATGCTGAATATAACAATTAAAAGAGCATTTTGAATATAGTATAACATTACATGATTAGTATTAGTTAAAACTAACATGCATTAATAAATAAAATGAATCAGGACGATTTCGTCAAATATATTAATAATTGAAAATATGTAAGGCAATCTTATAGTTGAGAATCAGGAACAGATCTACAAATTATACTATGCTAACACAACACCTCCCCTAGTTCGTAGCTGGAAGGCGAAAGGGGTGACACTAACCGGTGATGAATTTCCTCGCCAAAAGTAAAAGTTAAGCGCCCGGAAGTAAAACTCGCACCTGAAGTGTATCGCAGCACTAAAAAAAAGTACAACTTGGCGCTATTCGACGTTTAAGAGGGCTTTCCACTCACCGGCTCGCGTCTTTTATTAAGTTATTTATTCATTTCTGCTCTGTAAAGGTGGAATGGAAACGAGCCTCTTCTTTGTTTAGTGTTTCGATAAAAAAAACTTTTTTAATTAGTTGTTTGTTTAGGTTGTGTGACGATAAATATGTAGAGTTTGTAGCATAATGTATTGTATAAGTGTAATTTGTTTTAGATTGCCAAGTGTGGAAATATTATATTTTTAGTCAAATAAGTTTAATTAGTATTTTAAATTAAACAATTATTTTTATGTGAAGTACCATATTTAATATTATGTTAAGTTACTAATTAGTTATGATCTGTGTTTGTTCCTAAATTTCATATGTAATGTCAAAATTTTAAAAGTATTTTTTTAGAATGTGAAGGCATCTGTTTACCTTTAAGTATACTTGTTTTAGTATTATAAGGATATTTATAACCACCGGTTTAAATGAAACATTAACATTAGTATTATATTAACGATACCTTAACAGTGCATTTAACTTGTGTTTTAATGAGTTAGAAGTTTATTTTGTAAAGAAAAATTTTAAGTTTTTAGTGTTCATACATTTTATTTTAGGTAAATGTAATGTGCGAAGCAGTTTACATCTTTATATAATTATTAAAAGATTAGAACGTGTAGTCTTCATTTTTAACGAAAAAACTTTTAATCATTTTAATACTTACATTTTTTCAGATCAAAGAGTCAATGTGTACCGTCAATCAACACATTTGTCGATTTAATATTAAAAAAAATATTTGCATTTACACTTTTAAAAGCATTTCACTACTACGGGTTACAAACCAAATTACTCAAAAAAGCATCACATATTTAAACCCTTACTTCTGTCCTTGTCCCACATATTTCGCTCCCTATATATCAACCTATAACTTCTATGTCGATGATAGAATTATTAGTATGGTGGACCTGCAGTTAACACAGACAGTTATGAACCCTTTAGAGCCTTTAGTCTAAGTGAATCGGCACCCATAACGGGCATAATGGCCTAGCCAGAAAGTTGGGCCGAGGCCGCTCTATTTTTATAAGACACTAAGACGCAGATGAAGGAGGTAATGATATGTAGCTGACAATGACGACCGAAGGTGTTTCGGAAAGGATTTACTTCTTCTTTATGTCCGTGCCCCTTATAGGTGAATCAATATTAGGGCTATCGCCGATTAGTGTGTTTACTGCTTTCTCAACGGTTCGGAGCTACTGAGTCTGATTTATGTGAGGTGAACATGTTTTAGTGTTTATGGAACCTTAAAAACCATTAAAATTATTTTTAAAAAATATTGAAATTATTTTTTAAAAAAAACATTTTCATGTGTGTCTTATAATCAGAAAAAAATTGTATTTGACTTTTTCAATGCAAAAAAAATGTGTTTTGCACATTTATTACACGTTCTGCTGAAACAATACAAAAACTGTGTTGTGAACAAATAATAATGCATGGTCGGCACAAAAATTGCATTAAAGTCATACCATAGGTGTTTTCCTCCAAAATGTAGTTCATTATCTGCTCTTTAATATTTTGTACTAGCAGTATGGTCCCGCCTTGCTGGGAACCCGTTAACTTAATGGAAAATGGGTGTCGTAAAGATTATTGAAAAGTTGTTCTCTGCTTCAATAAGATTGACTACCTGAAATTTAGCAAAACCAGTGGTTTGTCAGATTCGAACATTAATGTAGAAGAACTTGAGGATACAAAATGTTTGCACTCCTTCCGTCATTCTGATAACATATTTGGCGCAAAAATGAAGATTCAACAGTCTTTGATAGTTTGGTACAGCTCTAGAACACGATGACTTGGTAACAGCCAGAAAAAAACCCCAAAAAAACTCTTAGGTCAGTGGCACATTTTTGGCAATAATTTGGCGAGAAAATATAGATATAGCTACAAACCCTGGCATTTTCAGGTCAATCACGATGATCTTGGAGAAACCAACCAGATTAATTATTTAAACAAAATAAATTTTACCCATCTGGCGCTTTTTTAGGTAACATTTTAGCAAGTTTGGCAATACATTTGGCGAAAAAATGAAGACATTAAATAATCATAAACAGACCTACCGCGATATCCTTGAATAAATTATTTTTTAAATAAATAATGTAGTTTCTAAATATAATGGCAAAAGAATAAAATAAACATTTCAAATTTGAATTATTTTGAGAAAAGAATAAAATAAACATTTCAAATTTGAATTATTTTGAGCTTAATTTAATTTCTTAAGCCAATGACAACGCGAAAGAAAAAAAGCTATCGGATTTGAGCGAAAGTGGTGTATTTTTTTCCAGTTATTTCGAATTTTCTCTAAAAATAGAACAAATATGAAAAAACTAAGCCTCAGGTGCACACGTAGGTATTAAAAGGAATCTATATTAAAAATTTCGAATTTTTTAGAGCATTCTAAGTAGGTGTTTTGCGATCCACAGACATACATACATACACACAGACAGACTCTTTCTTTTATTATTATAGATGGATAGATAGACCAAAGCTTATAAATATATTTTACGGTACTTGAAAGTAATTTTAATAATTTTCTTATTCATATTATAGAAAACAATATAGTTAACAGTTTTTGCCAATCGCTCATGGATATAATAAACATCTCTAGCGATCGTTAGTTGTGTTTGTACAGCACTTTTGTGTTTGTATGTCATCCACACAATTCTTGAATTAAAACAAAACAACGCACAAATGTTCTATTGCCATTTTTAAACAATACTTGTGTTTCACTTGTACTGTTTGAACAAATCTTTTAAGCTATGGAACTATATAGGCCCACAAAAACTCATGCCTACTTGGAAAATTTTAAGATATAAAGAAGTCATGTGTTTTAAGTATTTCCATCATTATTAAACAATTTTTCTTTGAATCGTTTATAATAATAGAATGCCCTTATATTGATAATGTACATTTGTTTATTTTTTTATTACAAAATAAATTTTAAAAAATATCGGGTTTTTAAGAAAAAAGGTCACGTTATTTAGGCATTAACGACATTTCTCAAACATGCCAAATAACGGATACTGGGATTCGACCAAGCAATTTTACATAATTATTCTTAGAACGGCATATAAATTTAGCAAATAATAAAGAATATTTAATTGATTTCGTGAAAAAAATTGATGATAATGGGCAATATTGGCTTTTAATATTTGAATCGGTTTTGACGATAAAACACATAGAATTTTGAATATTGTCTTTCCTTTAACTATGTCATTGCTGAAATAAATCTCTGTGATAAGTAACTGTGTTTATTATTCCATACAACGAGACTAAATCCTTAGTCTTTGAACTGCAAATAAATTTAGAAAACTGGAATAGTAACTGAATTTGAGAAAAAAAGAATGAAAAGAGCCTATTTTGGTTATTAAATGATATGTACAACTAAATTCTGTTTTAGACAATTTTGTTCCTCAGGCGAAAATCTTGTGTTGAAGCTGCTCTAGATGACAGTTACTGTTACATACCATTGTTTTTTCTCTAAAAAGAATTCCATTGGTTGGTATAGAGCAGAAAATTTTGCTATTTTACATTTTGCTATTTTTGCATTGTATCAAAAGCACAATTGAAAGATGTGCTCTTTATGAAGAAGTGGAACATTTACTTGAACTGTGCGTGTAGTTTTGGTTGAGATAGGAATCCTGAATATTATCTTTCCCCTAAATCTGTAATTTCTTAAATAAAAACTGAAATACGTAATTGTATATTTAATTTAATACAACGCTAACTTACAAGTGCTTTTCCGGTCTCATTTCCTCTTCTGAACTCCTCAAAACTCTAAAAACAGTGTCCTTCCTGTGTTTACGTTTTGCAACACTCTCCTCCAACAAAAATGCACTCAACACTTCTAAAAGCAGGAAAAAAGAATCATCGGAATTATATAAAGCAAGGAAGCACCCCTCTAAAAAAAATAAAGAAACAAGCATGGGGTGAGCCGTTGTACTGTAACCGTAACGAAACAGTCAGGGAAGAGATGTTTAAAAAGGTACCAATACATACGTTTTAACATGTTCTCTTTTCAATAAACAATGAAACATATTTCTTAAATTATAACAATACCTTGTTTTTAGATGTTTTAACTTATTTATGTGACTAAAATAAATTTCCTTCAGATATTTATTTTAAATAACTAAATTTTCTTATGCTTTTGTTAATGTGGAAACAAATATTTAAATGAATTAAAATAAAGTTTTACTGCTTTTTAAATAGGTAGTTCGTCGACAGACAGGTAGACATATATCCCTTCGAATAATAGACAGAATGACTAAAAGTATGAAAGATAGGTCTCCGATGTCACATCTTTCTAAAATAATAATTTTTAAGATCATACCTTACTTAGAGGAATTTTATACTTTTGCCTATACGTTACTATTAACTCCCAAAATTGCAAAACACTGTAAAAATTTGGCTCTAGAATCATGTAGTCACGGTGGATAAAATTTACGTAGTTAACTTATATCCGAATAGGAGTAAACTTCTGAGGAGACATTCGTAAATTGCGTTAGGAAATTTTTACTATTTTTAACACTCTTCGATTCTCATGTAAGATTTTTCAAAATTCGTATGTTTACAAAAAAGGCTTAGAATTTATTTCTAAACACACAATTTGTTTCATTATTTTCATTGAGGAGTAGTTGATTTACTGGTTTGTAAGATTGCTTAGATTCTAGTCAATATTCACATTAATAATGTCGAAAAATAAAATACTGAAATATAAACTTTACCTTAGTTCTATTTCTTGGATAACCACGATGAATATTACCGTGTTATAATCTCGCTGTATTTAAGTTAATAACCCTTTTTTACTTCAATTTATCTCAGTCTACAAATTTTTGGCTATTTTTCGCAGCGCATTATTTGTGTAACGTTACACAACACATTTTCAACGTGTATTTGAGGGTACCTATTACCAGGGCCTGATCTACCATAAAGCCCGGGCCTAGGGTCCCTAAATTTTTAAGGCCCCGCATCATGCTATATAGCAGATCCAAAAAATTTCAGTAAATTTTAAAATTTTCTTAAACCCCATTTTAATTTCAGCTTGACTTTAACTCATTTGGGGAGTTTCATCTAACATAATTGGTTTGATCGATGTTATAAAGACGCGGATAAAATGATAGCAAAAATATGACAAATCTTCCAACCAGCATATTATCATTGCGGGCAATATATTAAAAAAATTTCCATAAAGGGACTCACAAAATTTTTTTGCCTATATTCTGTGTTTTCTTATATCAGGACCAGGCCCCGACTTACAAATTTTGGGGCCCAGGGCACTAGCAAGTTTGGGGCCCCCATAATATACATTAATATGTTTTAAAGGTTTTTTTTTTTCATTTTAAATTTATACAAATAAATAACATTTTCGATCATCTTGAATGCACGTGTGCATATCATTTGGACATCAGAGACCTATTACATTACCATATCCTATTTCAAATACTGCATAATTTTTATTCACATGCCAGGACAGAATTTATAAAATAACGATCGATATAATATGACTTCACTTTTTAAAAAATAAGGGCACTTCATTCAATTGTATTATACATATTTTTTTCGAAAATGAATGTTAATACATATTTTCTTCAATATTAATATATTAAGCATATTTGGGGGCCCCTTTAAAGTCCAAGGGCATGTGCCCCGTTTGCCCTGCCGGAAATCAGGCTCTGATCAGGCCCTGCCAATAACTAGATATGATTGTAACTGTTACACAATAATAGCACAAAAGACTCTCCCCCCTAACTTCTGAAAAGGAGAAGGGGGGTGCTTATAGATCGGGAACACTACACACAAGAGGGGAGGGCGAAGTAAGATGGATTACAGACGATTTTTACCTATTTTTTCATCATTTATTCCTTCTCTCACTCGGTGGCGGCGGAGGAGTAAATTCCAGCCTAGCCGATGCATCATCATTACGCTACGTTTGGACCGAAATTTGAACTGTAAATGCGACGTTTCTTGGTCCGAAGCTGTCATTTAACATTACCGCAATGGGTGCTTTTTTGTTGCTGCCATCAACATATCCCATTGACGTTGACTGAAACGGACTCGAGAGCGATCCTCTGGCATCTTCCTGAGGTGTATGAAGCAGTACTAGGAGATGAGAAGGAGGTTTTTCTTTGCACAGTCAAAATATTATGAGGGACTGTCGATTGGGGATTGAGATGTTGTTCATGTGGGGTGGGGTGTTGCGGAGTTGCAGGTTATTTACAGTCCTTACATAAAAAGATTTAAAAGTGGATAGTTGTACACTTGTTTTACTTTTAATATTATTTAACTTTTTTTTTTTTTTTTTTTTATTTTTTATTTTTTTTTTTTTATATTTCTTAATTTTTTACTTTTATATATTTCACTTTTTTTATTTTTAAATTATTATTTTTTTACTCTTTTAATTTTTACATTTCTTATCTTTAACTTTTTATCTATTTTTTACTTTCTAAAACTTTTACGAATTTTTTAAGAAATGTCTTTGTTTTAATACAATTATCAATTTTAAAAAATTAAAATTTTATGTGCTCTATTTCTATAAATGAGAAGTATTCTTAAATAAAGGCCATATATTAAAATTGGTAATAGTTTTACCCTAAAATTTTATGCTATACTTTTTTGCTTTCCATTTACCTTCCGGAATAAGAAGATTAAGAGCTCTTGTAAAAAAAGCTTATACTTATTTAGTAACAATAACAACACAAGCAAAACTGTCATTGAGATTTTGAATAGTTGTTAGTGGGGTTTAGAATAAACACGATAAGATTTCAGGATTTGTGCGTAAATAAGTAGCTTAATCAATAATAAATATACATAAAAGAATACTTCAAAACATTTTTCAAAAACATCATAATTAAATTGCATATAATCTACAACTAAATTAATCCCAATTCATTCCAAAACACTGGAGCCAAAATACCAATTCAACATTCATATTTAGAAAAATCTTTCGCAAAAATTAACACTTCAATGCCCTCAAAACCATAAGAAAAAAATATTTAATTCCGTAAACTCCCTAACAACTACCAAAATTCTATTTATTGTTTTTATATCGAAGGTTCGTCTCTTAATAATCAAATTAAAATACCCTCCCCCAACGAGCAATAAAAATAATCTCCTTATAAAATCTCAGAAATTAAGAAGCTTAGTGAGTCAACTGATACCGCAAAATGAAATTACACCGTAAAAAGATGAAAATATAAAAAGTCAAAACGATAGCATCTCCAGGGATATTCTTCTCATCATCATTAGGACACCATTCAATTGATTAGAAAGATAGCTTAAACCGCAATTTCGCCGCATTTAATAATTCTCTAATTAGCCGTTTTTCAACCATTTGGCCCCACTTTGGACTCCATTAAAAGCAAATCACTTCAAAACAGTCTTTTCGTAATTGATATAAGAGGATTAATATGCACTCTAAAGTGAGTTTTAAGAAATTCGATTTGCTCCGTCATTTGAACTTTTTTTTTATACTCGATAATCTCTTTCTTAATAATATGAAAAGCAGTGTAATAAGGAAACCGAAGATGTTAAAAAACGGCCATTAATACCCTCGTAAGTGAAATGAAACATTAAAAAATTGTTTTCGCGAAATGAAAAAGTTCTATCTGACACTTTACTTGTTTAAATCAAAATAGAATTAAATGTAAAAACTAAAAAAGACGTCAGCAGTGACAAAAATATAACTATTTCTTGTTCGAAAATCAGTTATAACTATCAACTTTTTATTTATCAAAAAATAAAATATGTATATTTTTATTTTGCAGATCGTGATTTAAACTGAGTTTTGTCTTAAATGTTAAATACAATGTTATGAAATCAACGCATTTAACTGTTAAAACGATTTATGAAATAATATTGGCCTTAGAATGTCCTCTAATGGGGATGGGTTAAATTTAGGAAATGGTTTCTAGTACGTTGGCTTTGTTCGTCGATTCTTTTAATAAGAATTCGGGGTGATCCACACTAATTCGCTAATGATTTTTTATAGATAATTGTGAACCAAAAGTAATTACAAATTCATAAACCGAAAGAATGTTATTACGAATAATTTTGAAAATGAGTGCAGTAATAATTGAGCTGGGAAGTGATTATCAACTCTTTGAATTTTTTAAGATATTACTTTTTTACGAGCCTTGTTTGAGAAGTTGGTTGCCATCTTTTATAAGTAGATAATGATACATTTATACTAAAATGTTTACAGATTATTTAAAAGAATAAAGAAAGAAATACTTAATCACTTAGTACTAAATTAATTATAAGAATAATAAAAGAGGTATAAAAAGTTAATAAAATTAACCTCATAGAAAAAGTAGTAATCTCAATTAATTGTAAATTCAAAAAAATATTCTAAAATTATGATATTGGACAAAGTATCTCAATGTTGTTGTAGGAAAAGTATTCTTTTTGTAGAAATGGGTATGATTGTAAAAGTTTATTATTTTCCAAATTTGAGGGGGGGGGGGGGTGATTATAGTTGAAAATATTGCTTTTTTAATCAGCACAGTAATTATCAACGAAACAACGTTTAAACCTGTTAATATTCACATTTTTACAAATACCATTAAATCGATTCATTGTCCACTATAAATAGACAAAAGATACTGCTAATTTTAAATGTGCACTGTTGCATCAAATCGACTTGATTGAGAATTCGGTTTCAGATAAATAATAACCATCAGTGCATATGAATAATTTTATCATTTATGAAAATAATGGCTGAAATGAAGAAATACTGAGAATTGTTTGAATCAATCAAACTGGACAATCTGACTGAAAAGAAAAATGAAAAAGATTAACTACAATTTGAGAATACGAGAGAGATCAATGAAAAACTAAGTGTAGTTAGTGTTAGTTACAAACTTGTATCCAAAAATTGCGTATTTAGACATTTTGGAAGCTAATAAAATGGTTAACCTTTTTGCCTTTTTTATTACTCTAAGCACTATTATGTACATGAAAATAAAAATCACAAAGAAAATTACAAAAAAAGTCAAAGGAAAATTTTAAGTAGTAATTCAGAATAGACAAATTTCAACAATTACTTCAATATTCCAGTGCCGAAATAAAATCACTCTGCCTTTGTTAACTTTTAAATTAAAAAAAAAACTTTAAAATAAAATATTTACACTTTGTTAAACCTTACAGCATATTTCTATTGAGTACATTGAAAATATTATCCCACCCTACCCCCGAAAAAAAGAAGTAACTTTGATTGCACACCATTGTAAAATAAGCACTTCACTTGAGAGAAAAGTATATAGTATTTTTCAAGAGAAAATGCGTCACTCAAAACCAATGTTTACTAGTTTACGCAATCTTCAAGAGCTTTATAACTTCATAAAAAATAAACGCAATAAAAAAAGGCTTAGAAGTAAAATATTAAATGAAAAATAAAATATCGGACAAACCTAAAAGAGTGTATAACCAATGGCACCCCAGGGACCCATATTGAACCAAAAGAACAAAAGTATAATGGAACGGTACTCAACGTCTAAAAAAAGTAATAGATTGGAAAATAGAACAAATAAAAGTCACTCGGGGAGCAAAAGAAAAATAACTTTTTAAAAGCAACAAACTATTCGTGTCCAAAAAGTAAGCCCCCCACATATTCCTGAGGTGGTATGACAAAAATTTAACTAACATACACATCAATTATAACTTTTAATTTATATAATATTTCTATTTACAGTTGTGAAAACGATTTTAGTCTAAAGAAATCCTATTGTTCTCTTTGGTGAATTTTCTAAATGGCATTGTAATGTAGATATTAATATATATATATATATATACATAACCATTACATTATAAACCTAAACTGAGAAAATCATGGAATCATAGTCTTGAGGTAAGGTCTTTAAAAAAGGGTTGAAAAATCGTACTTAGTAATAAAACTTACTTTAGGTTAGAAACCAATATATACAGGATGATACTGCACATATTGTTCTCAATATATAATTAAATTAAAGAATAGTGGCAATTACACTTGCAATAAATTAAAATACATATAATTAAATTAAAAAAAATCGTGGCAATCACACTTGCAATAAATTAAAATACATATTATTTGAAAATTAAATTTGTGGTGGTTATACTTGCAACTATAGAGTTTTGTTAAGTGACATGAAGAGAACCCTATTCTTAATTTAAAAACACTTTTGAAAGGTTTCTACAAAAAAAAAAACCGGAGCAATAGAAATTACTGAAAGTGTTTAAGATTGTTTTGGATCTAAATCGCAAGATTTTCGAATGATGTGACTGGGTTATGATGGAAAAAGTATTGAACATATTTTATTTTATCTAAACTCCATGTAAGTAAAATGCGGAAGCTTATAAAAAAATCAGAGCAGGTTTCCCTTCTTTTTAGACAATTTTTGAAACTTAATTTCGTTTAGTTTGTTTAATGTAATTGTAATTTAGATTTTTAGTTGCCTATTTGGGAGAGCGTAAAGAAATGTGTGTACTTTTCTATTTCGCAAACACAAGCGCCAAAAATGTACAATTCCAGCCAAACGGAATATTTAGAATGGTAAATTTTGACTTTGTATGCTGTTTTCCTTTTACTGTGTATACCGCAGTCCTTTAACTGTGAACACTGTGTTTGTCGCCAAATAGTATGTTTGGAGAGACAGCGATGTGAAAAATTTCCGAAATATGTAATGTTTTTAATAAAATATATCTGATCCCATTACAAGTTTAATTTTTCGTACATTTTCTTCAATAAGCTATCCTATAAGTATTGCTTGGTTATAGTTTTGTATATTTGTTTTGTATATTTATAGCTATAACTATTTTTTGCATTTGCAGTATTGTCACTCCAACCAAACCACATGAAAACACTGAGCTGAAAAGTAAGTTATTGGGTCCACCCATCCAAAGAATCGATAGAAAAGATATAACCTAAAAAAAAAAGAAACAAAATTATGATGAGAGAGTCAACTTCTTCTAAAGTAAAAACTTAAAAACTGATATGAGTATGATCAGGCAAAATGAAAAGAATTGATATATAAGTTTCTTTTTTTCCCGTTTTTGACAATTGTCAACATCCTTTCCAGGAAAAGCAATTGGTATCCCGAAGTAGTGATGAAAGGTTATGATGTAAACGGCATCAGTTATATCTTTTGAGGGACTTTTCATTATTTTCTTTATACTTTCTCTGTTTTTCTCCAGGGTGAAATGAGAGTTGTGGACGTGTATATATACGATACATTTTTTTTTACTTTGTTTTAAGAGGAGGGTTTTGTGTTGGCAGCAAAAATGAAAAGGGATTTCATACTTTTTTAGAAATGTAAGTAATGACTCAGATGTATTTTTTTATCAGTGAAATGAAAATATCTTTAGAAAATAAGTGAACATGCCTGGGGTGTTTTGTGGAAAATAAATAGTTTTAATATTAGTGTAATTTTGTCTCAAATTTTTTTTTTTGTTGATGCAGGAAAATAATTGGTAAATAAATGGAATACTTGTTCAAGAAGAATGAGCTGTTTTAAAGATTGTAAATAATTATTTTCATTATTAGTATTGCTCATTATTAATACGTAATTTTTTTAAAAAAATACAATTATGGGTGAAATACATTTTCATTAAAAACATTTCATTACTCAGAAATACTGCTTATCTACTTTTCTTTCGTTCTGAAGTATGTCTCCTTCTGAACCGAGAAACGTAGAGATATGGAAAAGGTGTCAAATTACGCAGAATAGAATGGGGAAATATGCAAATTTTACAATTTTTCAAATTTTATAAGGATGTATTGTTACGATCCTACTTTGAATTGATGCAAACTTGATAGTTAGGAGTTGATTCCTTTTTACTTATTCTGCTAACTATGATACGGTGAATGGTATAAGTAGTGAGTGTTTCTATTTGTTATTATAAGCTGTCCTGAAAAACTGAAGTAAGCTTGCCATATGCGACCATTTTTGTTGAAATGTAATGTTTATCAGATATGTCAGGTTTCATTTCGTAAGGCAAATCATCAAATTATAACCGATCGCTATATCCTCTTTTACGCATTTTTATGGTAATTCCCGTGCGCAACACCGGATATTGAAAGCTAATAGCTATGAATGCAGGCACACAATTTGTTTAAATGCAACATATTGATATAATTAAGGATCCCGGATGGCCGAGGGGTTTGGAACATAACGCCAGCAGTCTGCGCGTTGTAACTGGTACGGGTTCGATTCCTGCCTTGGCCCTGTGTGCGCTTTAATTTTTCTGTGACAGTAAAAATTCTCTCTGTGTCTGTCTTCCTTGACGAAGGTTTATATAAGCGGCTCTCTGATCAATCACACAAGCCGGCATATATTTGTATCTTCTCTGTACCTCTGATATAATTAAATCAAAAATCATTGGAAACAATTAAAGTAAATAGGCAAAAATTAATTTACAAACCATATCAACTCTTAAACCTTTTTTGAAAAAAATTATGTTAATTTATAGACGTATTTATTGCACTAAATAAAAGACAATACTTTTATGAATATTTTTACACGTTTCAAAAACAATAATGTCATTTAACAACTTTACATAGATCGTTATTAAGCTGAATCCATACACTTCAAAAAGCAGAAATGAAGAGAGAAGATTTGACAAACTCCACCATTAATGCAGCTCATTACTAACGTTTCAAAATTGTGATTTTTTAACTATCACCTGCTTTTAGTTTAACTTTTTAAGTATATTTATGATGCCTATTTACAATAAATGAAATTTTAAGAAAAAAATAGTTTCGTTAAAGCACATATTTTTGCATATAACATAATATAAAATACCTGAAAATATACATTAATTCAAACAGAACTTTTGCTTTCAAAATATATTTTGATTTCCAAGTAACCTTATGAACAGAGAAATAAATCTTTCAGTGGCAAATAAAACTCGTAGCACCTGAAGCCAATACATCAAATAACATTTATCTTCTTCAAAACAACAACAAAAAAAGGGAAATACAAAAATATTTTTCAATCCCCCTTAAGTCGGCTTGTTGCTTTTAAAAACCATAAAATTTCATTGCCCGGTTTAGACTTCCGTCAAAGCCACCGGGGATTTCAACGGATTTATTGTTCCATATGAAATAAAATATTTTTCCACGCAACACGAAATAGAACAATTTTTTTCCCACTCCTCGAAAGGAAATAAAATGAAACGAAAAAGACATGTCAAGCAACCTCAAATGTCTTATCCCCCCGGTTTTAAAGGATATATTTTTTATTTCATTCTTCCCCGGGTTGTCCGAAAAGAACCAAACGATATTTAACTTAAATCCAGTTATGTGTACCATGACACTGTTTTTTTTACTTCAGAATACATTCTATGAACTAAAATGAACTTTGAAGTCTCATTTAATATGATAAAATAGACTATGAATTTGCGGAACTTAAAATTTTTATTAAATTTCAACGGAAAATTTCAGGAAACGAGGTTTTGTCGTTTAGTTCCTTTCTAGAAAAAGTGTTCAATTTTTTACTTTTACTTATCGTGGTGGAGTAAAGTGAAGGGGCTTTAAAAAAGTCTCAACTCGGATCTCCGCCAATAAAACCGCAGCAAACGATAAATGATGTGGAAGAGTATTTCGATGTTAACCGCACAGAAGAAGTAGAGATTTATCTCAACTCCACTTGTCATCGAGCAAAACCCACGCTATAAGTTTTTGTGGGCACTTAAAAGAGATTTTCAAAGCTCAAAATGTCCACCACTTCAAATACTGTGATAGATGGACAACGAGAATTGTCTGAGGATGTCCAAGTGAAGTGAAATCATGTTATGGGTTTCATCAACAATCATCATCTTGATTGAAAAAGCAATTTGGGGGATGGGTTGGGGTTATCTTGATTGATTGAGTTCAATTGTTGGCTACTGTGTTTTTAAAAAAATATATTTTTGATGCGTCACTTATTTATTTTATTGCTTACAAATTGTTTCTAAAAAAAATTATTTTCAGTTTTTACTTTCAAACCTAATATAAAATATAAGGTAATATGCGTATTGCGATTTCGTAGAAAATCCGAAAAGGAGATTTTGAGTTTTTTTAACACGTTTTCCCCTTTAGAAGTGTACGTTATCCTCTTTAGAGTACGTTTTCCCTTGTACGGATTCCGAACAAGTAACACTGGTCCGTTACCTGTCCGTTACTTCTGCACTGGTCCGCCTGTCAGGATATTTCTTTGTCTGTCTGTTTGAAACCACTACACTGAAACTGAAATAGCTACAAACTTCAAATTTGGTACTCGAGTTTCTAGTAACTGTCGGACGTCAAGATAAGATTTTTTAAAAATAAATACAGCTTGCGAAAATGGTAAATGTCATAGAACTCTTCAGTTTTTTAATTATTTTGAAATAACCTTACAGGGTATATACATATAATTACCATTGAATTTGCATTATTACATTAAGTACTTTTAAGCGCCCTAGTTTTATTACTTGAATCAAATTTCTACCGTCCTGGTAATACAGTGGAACGTAACTCAAAAGAAAAATCTTTGCATTAAGTGCATTAAGAACGGATATACATTTACTCAAAAACTGAATACTTTCTAGACAAATAGTTTTGGTTGTTAATTTCAATTATGCACACAGAGAAAACTAATCATTGGAATAATATACTTCTTTCAAAGTAAAAATGACAGCTACTTTTAAATGTGATTGAAAGCAAACATAAAGAATGAAAGCGTACATCAAAGAAATCATAAAATGTAGGTAATTCAGTCGAATTAAAAGTGCACATTACTAATAGCGTAAAAATTAAACGTACTACAAAGGAGTTAAGGGGATACAACATTTAAATCTTATGGCTGCATTCGCCAATGTAGAACTAAATCTAGGGTTTTGCCATTGATTGACGACTTTTGATGATTGTTAATTTATTTGGACAAAGTCGCCAATGAATGGAACGGAAGGACGTATTATTTGACTATATCTATCTAAGCTCCATATTATATGTCTCTTAGTGTAGAAGAATCTGAGTTTTGAAATCCCAAAGTTCATTTAACTAAGTTCATATACTAATACATTTGGAATTATAAGCGGGATTTTAAAAGATTTTTTTATTTGGCATTTATATAAAAGAATAAAAACAATGTTAGAAAATACATAAAAAGAAATTATTATTCCCCTCACATTTTTTTGCCTTTTCATACAAATTATTTTATTATAATCCAGGAATAAATTTCGCCCATCTCCACAGACCTATAAAATTGTCACTATTCTTTATCCTTAAAAAAAGATTTCTTACAAACCCATTCTTTTACAATTATTTCTAATCAAGTTTCTAAGCACTTTTAAACTCAAGTAATTAATTAAAACAAGTTGGGTGTCGAAGAATTTCCTTTCAGCGACAAATTAAATTGAAATACTTCCTTTAAAACAAAACACCGACTTTCAAATATAAATAACACACTTAAAACTTCAGTAATTCGAGAAAGAATTCATTTATCTGTCATTAAATTCGAACAAAAAAATCCCTCTCAAATTCCTCTTTAAACACGAGAATCTTACTTACTTAAAACTCTTATGTCAATAAAGAAAAAAAAAAGTCTCACCAGACTGAACGATAAAAAAAATCACCCACGACTATAAAAAAAATTTAAAAAATCGTCTTATAGCAACAGTCTGAAAAGAATGAAAAACCAAAATCCACCCTTCCCCATCCTCCTAAGCGAAAAAAAAATCGAAACACAGAAAAAAAAAAACCCTCTCACTGACGGGAAGCGATTTAAAAAAAATAAATATATAAAAACCAGGAACAAAGAAATAAAATTGAAATAAAAACTTGACTCGGGAGATTTGAAGTGATGTTGAACCGATTTTCCCTTTAAACCAATTTAAAAGTGTTGAAGTGGCCTAGGTTGACCTTTTGAATTACTCTCACTTTGACTTCCCCCCTTCCCCCGCTTGTCTCGCCGTTCTTGGATGTTTAACTTTGGAATTGATACTAGATTGAAAAGGATTTTATAGCGGAGAGCGTATTTTTATAAATTTATTTCTCCTTTTTTTTTATTTAAGTACACGTTTTATTCAGTTATTTTATTTTGTGACTTTTTTTTATATTGAGGTTTTGTTAAACCGCGGATAAAGTAGTAGGGGGATCGCTGTTGGGGCGGTGTTTTATTTATTTTTTTGAAGTTTTTTTTGTTTTGTGGTTGAGTTATTTTATTCAGTTACTTTTTGTTTTATATAAAAAGGTCGGGGGAGTTGGAGTTAAAAGTTTAAACGGTTTCGTTTAGAGACTTCAGTTTATTGTTAGCCTAGCGGTGTTTTTGTGTGTTGTGTTTTTTTTTATTAAATAAAGTTTTGGTACCGCTTATAAGTTTTCTTTTCAAAATGAAAATTTTTTGATCAAAAGAATACGTATTTATAATTCGGTTTAAACATTAGATACAAGTTTTTATTTTATTCTGTATTTATTAAATATTAATTTAAAAACTTTTCATTGCTTTAAAAGAATTTTATTCTAAACGTTAACTTCGACGTTGATCATTGTTCAAGAGATTTTGATCTTTTAAAGTTTTAAAATTATATTTTATTTCAATATAATCTATTGATATAAACAAGAAACTGCTTTTGTACTTACAGCAATTTATTTAAAGTCCCTTTATTTGAAAAGTAATTTTATTATTTAATTGAGCAATATCCAAAATGACACATCTATTGAAAATGAAGTTTTTGTACTAAACTTATTAGTTTTTCTGACAATCTTGTTTAAAGTACACTTACGTCAAATTACGAACTTACTTTAATTAAATTAAGTGTGTGAGAAAAAAAGGGAAAAAAATGCTTATCAATTAATGTTTAAAACTTAATGTTCAGCTGCTCAAATGATTTCAATAAGGAGATGGATTATGAACCTAAATTAACTATTTCTCCCTGATTTAAAGCTACATCATTCACAGTTGCATAACATAATATCTTTCATAAATTACAGAACTCAAGAATACTTCAAAGTTTTTTTCCGGACCCCTCATAATGTCAAAACGAAAAAAATATTGTAGGGGTAAGTGGTGTACCTTGGGCGTATGTGTACCTCGAACCTATGCTGATTCTAGCTCGATTAGCTTAGATATTGAAACAACACCACATTCAGTTAAAGTATTTGCTACCAGGGATCTCAGTGAAGTTCTATCTGTTTGTTTAAAAGGTCAATTTATTAAAGAGGTTTCGAAAAACTAAATTCACAGTTCAAAAGTAAATTTTTGTCAGATTCTTTCATGTATTTTTTACTCAAACATGTAGTGTTTATTCAGAAACGATGGTTATGCAATATAAAGCAAAGTTTTAGCTATAAAACAGTGTGCTTGAAATTAAGTTAAGTCTAACCTTAACTTGGTGATTAACTATTTTGTTTTTAATATCCAAGTGGTGTACCTCGAACCTAATACAAGTGGTGTACCTTGGACTGGTCCAAGGTACACTACTATAGGTCTTATGTGCTTCACATTGTTGAAAACTCTTTTTAAAATTCAAGTAAATTTTTTCCTTTGAAAAATTAAGTATTTTAAGCTCTTAATATGAACCCTGATTTGTAAAATCTAGAAGAATGGAAATTTGTAAGAAATTTTTATTTGGTGTGATAAAGATTTTTTTTTGTAGTTAATTATTTAGATTTATGGAAGCCGATAAAATTTTAACCATATTTATATAATATAGAAAATAATTACTGCATGCTCATCTAAAAAGACATTTTTTATAATAAATATCTAAGCAGAAGATCCTTTTTACGTTTAGGCCTAGTTGTATAAACATAGGGGGGGGGAATATTTGAGTTGTTTTTTCAAATTTAAGACAGAAAGATAGCCAAATGTTTTTCTATGGCATGAAATAACAGTTTAATTTTATGCTGCATTTTAACGAATACACCTGAGAAAGATTGCATTGCAGCTGAAAAAGCCAAAAGGGCACTAAAATAACTAAGGCAATAAAACCCCTTACTAAGCCAATTGACCTAACATAACCAATTACCACAATCTTGGCTAGAAATAAGAGTAGGCTGTAAAAAGTATTTTTGAATTTTATGTGGCTAATAAATACCGGTTTTCGGACTGTAAATCGAGTATCTTTACCTGTTAATAATTGGTCCAAGGTACACTACCGGTTGGACCAAGGTACACCGCCGGTGGTGTACCTTGGTCCTATTTACAATTTTCTGTATTTATTTTTGTAACAGTTGAAATCATTTAAATAACATGTTAAAATAAATATATGTTGTGTATAACAACATAAAGTATTTAGTAAAAATATTTCTATTCACTTTTTGCAAGTAATTAAGAAATTAAAAATTGAAAAGGCAAAATAGGTCCAAGGTAACCCACCTTCCCCTACTATATATTTTACGCACATACTAAATAAAACAAATGTATATGTAATATAAAATAAATATTATTTTTGTTTCAAAAATCCTCGTATAAAAAACATTGCAGAGTAAAATATGTGTCAAATATTATTTTCATAGCTGTGCTCTTTAAAAATAAAGAAAAACAGAAAAATTAAAAAAAAAATGCAATTTAAATGTATTGATGTATTAAGTAATAATATTTATTAATGTTTCATTGCATTAAAATAAATTATTTTAAGGATACAAACAGAGGCTGAATAGTAACCTTTCTTTTAAATGATTTTTTAAACTTTTTTCTTAAAGGCGAAATTTTAAAGATTTATTATTTTGTAGCTTCATTGAACTATTTGAGTCTCCATTTCATACAATAACTCTTTACTTTTTAGGTCTTGAACTGTCGTGTGATTACCTAAGTCATGTTATCAGGAAAATAGTTCTAACCCACTAACTAATATTGAAAACATATTCCATGCATTTAATTATTTAAAATGTTTCATTCAAAGTATGAAAGAAAACTCGCACTTTAAACTATTATATTTAATTGAAATGCTTATATGTAACTTCCTTTATAAGTAAACTAATTATCTGGTACATAATGAAATGCAGATCAAATAAAATCAATAAAAGCATTTCTTGGGAAAATAATTATAGTTTGTTTTAAGTTGCAAGTGACATAAAAATTGGATTGAAGAAAAAAGAAAACTAAATCCAACTTCTTTCTCCAAAGAGCAACATAATCTTCTGAAATCTTCCGAAATCAATTAAAACTATCAGAAAGTTCCACTTTCGGAGCAACTAAATAAACCAACCTCTTAAAATCTCATCTAAAAACAATTTGAAAAAAGCCGGCTCCTAAAAGATAAAAATTCGAAAGTCTCAAGATAAACACAGAACTATCACGCAGTAAAAATCGATAAAAAAAAATACGCTGCAAACTATATATACCAACTTAATACAAACTCTCTATCAGATCTCAAAACAAACTGAAAATAAAAAAGGACACCAAAAATGGGAAATAAATAATAATAACAAAAAAACTTTTAACAGCCAATCTTAACTCCCTCCAATTTCTTTTCCCGAAACTCTCTGTTTATTTTAAGCCGCGCGCTCTAAGCTTCGCTTTTATTTACCCGAAATCTCTCGAACACAAAATTGGAAAATAAAAACTTGAAAAAGAAACAATGAGTAACAGACGGGTATCAAAAAGAGAAAGAGTTACAGATAACGTAAAAAAAAGCTGGTATTAGAAGTTTTATAGATAGCTACATTTATTACATATAGCTATATCTATCTAAACACAAAACCATCATCTCTTGCCCCTTTTGTCTTGATTTATGTTTCGGCTCAATTTTCGGGCGGCCATCACGTTTTCAAGTGTATATCTCTATTATCCGTTTTCTAGTGGTATCCCCGGGAGGCTCAAAATCTTTCAAGTTGTCTTTCAATTTTTTTTCTCTCTCTTTCCTTTAGTCTCCATCGTTTTTTTTAATTTCTCCTTTATTTTTTACTTTATTTCAAACCGAGATTTCTTTGTTTGACATTTGAAGCCCGACGGATAAATCGACACCTTTATCCGCACGCCAAGGATCTAAGGGAAACAGAAAGGGGGGATCTCTTATGGAATAATGAAAAATAAATCTAAAAAGTGTTGGAAAACCTCGAAGAATTGAAAGAAAATTGCAGTGTGGAGTTATAAAAAATGAATGAGATTGAGAGAGGAGATATTCTTTTTTTATGTTTTTCGATGTCTATAAATTCTTTTAAAAATTGTTGAGGAATAAAAAAAGGAAAAATGATTTTAAGGCTGAAAATAGGTCTAAGGAAAATAGGTCTAAGGAAAATAGATGAAATAAGAAAATGTATCGAAGTAAAAGAGTATATTCTTATTTTATTTTATAACTCTTGAATTAATGTACAGAAGAAGATAAAAATAAATAATTTTTGATGAAAGTACGTCAAGAGATGTTTAGATTTCCGTACACCGACATAAATAATTAAGAAAATTGATAATTTAGATTTCGTAAAGAATTTTTATTTCAACCTATAGTCAGTTTATATTTTTCAAATGACTTTTATGTTTAAAACAGCTTATAATGTGTACATTCGACTGAAGGTTGTTTTTCCATTTTTTTTCAAAAGGCTCATTAATGGAATAATCATTTGACACTTTTGGAATCTTTTGAATATATTATATGTAATCACACTGAGTTAAAATGCAAAATAGAAATAACAATAAAAATTGAAAATAATAAATGTTCTGTTTTCAAAAAGAAATACTTTGAGGTAAAGAAAAAAATATGTGTAAAGAGAACTTTGACGCTTCATTTTTTTTTCTCTAACCAATAAGAATAAAATCTAAACAATTCTGGAATAAAACATACGGAAAAACCGATGAAATGAAAGAATATTCGGAGATGGGAAATCATTTATTGAAATTATTAAATTTACTGATACCAATGGGGAACATTCATGTGACGTCACGCGGTTTCTTATGCAGCTCGGGAAGCACGTGGTAATGTTATCCTATACAGCTATCGAAACACGTGCTTTTGTTTTCCTACTACTCAAACCTGTTTAACCGCTTTTTTTCATACAGAGATTTGGAATTGAATCTCAGTTGGATATGGCGTGAATATCCCCCATTGAGACAAAATTGCTTATAATTAATAACCTTGTTTGTGTTTCAACAAGAAACAAAATAGTATAGTTGCCCTATATCAAGTTGAATATTAATAAAGTAATTTTTAAGAAAATCTGTAATTAGTATCTTTTTTGCTTCTTGTGAATTATTTTTTTATTTCTTGAATACCTACAAATATTAACATAATGGGATCTTTATGTTAATTTTTAAGTTTCATTTATATTTTTAACTAAATGAATTTCAAGCTACTTCAAGGGTTTTGAATCAAAATTAGTGTATTTAAATGTAGCACACATTTGCCAGTACACATAAGTTTTATGGCAAAAAGGACAGTAAACGATAAAAGCTGAAATCAGGTCTACAAAATATGAATTTGAGAGTTTTCTAATATTTTAAGGCTCATTTAAGACCTTAAAAAATGAATTTTAAGTTAAATTTAAATCGTGTTTAGTATATTTAACTGCCTTTTTTACCAAAGCGCATTCGTAAGTAAAAAGGATAGTTAGCGATAAAAGTTGAAAAACAAGTCTACAAAATAGGAATTTGAGAATTTTCGAATACATTTTAAGGCTCTTTATGACCTTAAATAAGTACATTTCAAGTCAAATCATTAATTTTAAATCGTGTTTAGTATATTTAACTGTTTTGCCAAAGCACATTCGTAGGTAAAAAGGATGGATAGCGATAAAAGTTGAAAAACAAGTCTACAAAATATGAATTTGAGAATTTTCGAATACTTTTTAAGGCTCTTTATGACCTTAAATAAATGCATTTCAAGTCACATCATTAATTTTAAATCGAGTAGTTTTTCCAAAGCACATTCGTAGGTAAAAAGGATGGATAGTTAACCATAAAAGTTGAAAAACAAGGCTCAGCAAACTGCACTTGAAGATAATCACATAGTATCAGTTTTTCTAGGCGAAGCAGGAAAAAGACCTGACCAGTTCCGTCTTCTTTTTCTCCTCGACCTACACGAAGAACACCGAGAAGAAGATGACGACAACGGATGAAGAGCGATAAAATAAAGAAGTAGGGAAAAGAAAAAAGGAGAGTTTCCACGCGCATAGTATATCTATATATATAGAATAGAAGGAATACAAGGTTGCGCGTCTATGTCCGTTCTCGCCCCTGCGCGAGACTGACCGATCAATACTTGTAGGGTTTTGGAAAATTGATATGATATATTACTGACCGGGGGGAGGGGGAGAGAGGGTGGGGGAGCGGCCACTCTAATTGTAAAGCCTAGGCCAGGCCGGACCCACGTCGGAGGTAGGGTGGGAAGGTCAGTCCTTGTTAAATCGGGGGCTGGACTGCTGAGCTTGTTTTTAGCGGGAGTCACAGATGATTCAGAAATACGCGGTTAAATGGGAGTTCGCGTGCTCTTGCGTTGTGTTGGGATTGGTGATTCATTTGATGCAGATTTTTGGGGCAGGCAGTTTAATTATTGAGTTGTTGTTTGTTGGCGTAATGAGGAAGGGAGTATTGACATATGTTGTGTAATTTTTTTTATTGGATGGTGTTGATTTAAAGTATACAGTAAATGATTATTGATCTTAAGTATAAGTTAAAAAATAATCTTAGGTTTAAAAATAGAGGGTGGGTTTACTTTGAAATTTCTTTTTTTAATAGTTTACCTCACAATTAAGAAAAACGGTCTAATTTGAGGACAAGATAAAAACTAACACCTTCACTGTACTAAAAGAACTCTCCATTCAAAAAATGTAATCTCCATTATGTAATGGAAACTTTTCATTTCGTCAACATTATGTAATTATTAATGTTATCCATGCTATTTATTAAAACTCTAAAAAAAATGTTTTATCATTTATGACTGATCTAAAGTAATAATAATATAAATTAACATCAACGTGACGTCCCGTATTCAGTTCCAAATTTCTAATAGAAGATATATAATATGATCTTCCTACAATTGTATAACGTCATATATTCAGACACAATATCCCTTTTACCTACTAATGAGAGTCGACTAAAAAAGTAATTAATTTGACATTATATACGATCAATTTAAGAAATATATTCTTTTACAAATACTGACCTTAATTAAAGGTTATTTCCGATTAATATACATTTTTATAACAATAAATTATATATTTGTTGTCTCCTTAATCAGAACTCAAAAGAGACAAAATTAATTATTCAAAAGCAATACTTAAGTTTTACTTAAAGCTTTCTACTAAAAATTAATTCTAGAATCTAGTTAAACCAAACATTGACTAAGAGGCTTATCTTAATTTGTGATTAACATATTCAGATCTAGTTTAAAGTAAAAGTAATAATATAGAGTAGTATTTTCCGAAATTGTCAGTATCACTAATTGAAAATAATTTAAAGCAACGCTGAAATAGAAAGTGTTTACCCATTTTTACTTAAAGCTTCCCACTAAAAATAAATTCTAGAATCTTGGTACATAATCGGAACATTGACTAGGAGACTTATCTTAATTGGGACTTAGCATATTTAACTGTAAATTAAGGTAAAAGCATATAGAGTTGTAGTTGCCTGAAATGCCAGTGTCACCAATTTAAAGTAATTTAAAGTAACGCAGAAATAGAAAGGGTTTACCAATTTTTACTTAGAGCTTTCCACTAAAAATAAATTCTAGAAACTTGGTACACAATCAAAACGCTGACTAAGAGCTTTATCTTAATTAGGAATAAGCATATTCAACTCTAAATTAATGTAAAAGCATGTATATAGAGATTTAGTTTCCTAAAATGCCAGTGTCACCAATTGAAAGTCATCATTTAAAGCAAAGCATGAAAAAAAATCAATTTTACATCTTGCTTTCAACTAAAAAATACACTAGAAAACCTAAGTTGGAGCAACAGTGACTAGAACTCTTATCTAAAATACAACTTAACAAATTAAACTACTACTTTAAGGTAAGCGAATACCCAAAATTCTAAAAATTTTACTATTGCTTCAATATTTTCCAAATTTGGCATATTGATTTCAAATACAATGAACAATGATTTTCAGGCAATTTTTTTATTTAAATATAGTTGATTTATTTTAAACGGTGTTTTTCAACTAAAAAAAGGGGTTTAAGCCAACACTTCTAGTATAAAAAGTTTTACATTAATTTACCTGATTTTTTTTACTGATGCTACTTCAATATATATCTGTGCTATAAGCCTCTAAAATCTGGTGTATAGATAGTAGGTTTTTTTTTTTTAAATGACCAAGTGTAAGTTAATCGAAATAAAATCTTTCTTTTTAGTTTTTTCATAATATTTTCTTCAATAACTTCTTTTCTTGTAGTTTGTATGTAACTCTAGAGAGTCTTTGCATGTATTAGTTCAAAACGCAGAACTTAACACATAATTAATGTTTATAGGCGGAAAATTCAATGTGGTAGGCTTGTTAGAGTAAACCTCTTTTTTAGTTGAAAAACACTTTTTAAAAAATAAATAAATAAAATAAATAAATAAATAAATAAATAAATAAATAAAATAAATAAATAAATAAATAAATAAATAAATAAATAAATAAATAAATAAATAAATAAATAAATAAATAAATAAATAAATAAATAAATAAATAAATAAATAAATAAATAAATAAATAAATAAATAAATAAATAAATAAATAAATAAATAAATAAATAAATAAATAAATAAATAAATAAATAAATAAATAAATAAATAAATAAAATAAAATAAATAAATAAATAAATAAATAAAAATACCTAAATAGCATTGTTCATTATATTTGAAATCTATGTGCCAAATTTGGAAAAGATTAAAGTAATGGTAAACATTTTAGAATTTTGGGTATTCGCTTACCTTAAGTAAAAATCACTGATTTTGGGTTGTATTTTCCTAAAATGACTGTGTCACCAATTGAGAGTCATTTAAAGCAGCGCAGAAATAGAAAGTGTGTCCCCATACCTAACGATCTGCAATGCCCCGAGGGGGATAGGCGAGGGAGGATAATTTCGAGATCTGGACATGCATTAAAGATGACCAACGGTCGTTACATAATGAAAGAATTTGACCGGGCGCCACTCCAGACTTAGTGGGACACGAGTGTTACATTAAAAGACATCAGACGGCGCCTCAAAAATATCGCCAAGTACAAAAAAGATAAGTAGATGCATAAATAGATTAGTAGGGATCTGAAGAGAAGGGGCAAAAACAAATGTAGAGTTGTTGAAATTAAATAGGGGAGACGTTGTGAATGAATAGCGTTTGAACCAATTTTATTGGTCACGTTGGTTCGAAAATTAGAACAACATCATAGAATATTGTGACGCGAGTTTTTTTTTTTTTTTTGCTGCTTTAGAGGGATTTCTTGTGGGATTTTTAAAGATTAATAGGGTCAAATTATACAATTAGAGAATAAACCGAATCCATTTTATAAGATGATTTTTATCATTTTTGTAAAATTATCGGCTATCGTTTCTGAAACGTCTATTTTGTAAAAACACTTAATGGGTTTATTTAAGCTTTGTTATTATAAAAGTCAATAAAATATTCAATATTAATTTAGCAGCTCCACCTATGTACTTGCTGTTCTTTAATTAGTTTTCTGTCCGTGTGTTTCATAAAAGTTCTTACGGATCTCAAAAACAAGTGTTGCATCGTAAAATGTCTGTTGTTTATCTTATCTTCATCTATTTTAAAATACATTGTATATTAATTTATTTTCACGAAATTGACATAATTTCTAAATTTACGTACACTTTATAGTATATACTTACTACTTACTTATACATCTTTCACTTCAACATGGAGCATAGGGCCTCCGTCATGGTACGCCACCTCACCCTGTTGGCTGCGATGGTCTTAATCTCTCCCCATGACTTGTTAAGTGTTTTCACTTCGTTGTTAATTGTTAAACGCCACGTTGTTTTTGGTAGTTCTTATAGTAAATGCAGTAATTATATTTAAAATTTTTGATAACTGCATCTTTAATAAACCATCTTTTTAAAACCTTACCTCTTGAATGTGCTCAAAAGGCCCTGCTTCAAATCTCTCAACTCTCCAAACTCAAAGTTTACAATACCATTTCCTCTCATTATTCAAAAGAGAGGAGAGCAAATGGAAAGAGGTTGGGAAGACAAATTCAGAATTATTAGAGCTTAAGGAATAAGGTGGAAATGGACATATTTTTAAATAAAATTATAAACATTTATATATTTTCCTGGTTACAAATTTATTTTCCTTAATGTGCCCTTTCATAAACCAGTCTCGACTTTCAAACGCTCCAAGCCTAAAACTTCCCTACCATGCTCCTTAACTCTAAAAAACATGATAAAAACGAGAGCAATTGCAAAGATATGGGTCCTAACTTATATACTCTTATTCCTTCTTAAAGAACATGGATTAACTCAATCTACAATAATGTTGTCTTCAGTTACTTGGACTATTGTTTAATTTTTACATCCTTTAGGAAATACTTTCATTTCAAGTCTCCGGAATGCGGCCAACCGTAAACTATTTTTAACCTTCCTAAGATCCAAACACAACATTTTATACCTCTCTCTTTCCTTTTTAAACAAAAAAGAGGAGAAATTAAGCTTTAAAGGAATAAGGTGAAATCGCAACGTCAATCTATTATCACTTGTCTCATTTTATTTCATCTTTAAAAAAGTTTGGATCAAGTCATTCTTCAATAAAAGTTTCTTAATTTTTTAGTCCTTGTGAAAAGTCCTATTTTAGCGCCCTTAAAACCTCTACCGTAAACCAATCTTGGGATCCCGAAGTCCCTCAACCATATCCCCCCCCCCTCCCAAACACAGCCTCTTAAACTCCAAAAGAAAGAGGACATAATATAATGGGGAGCAATTGCAAGGATATTGATCCTTACTTCAATGATCTTATTTTTCCTTGATCTTATTTTTCTTTTAAAAAAATCTTATAAATAATATATTATGAATAAAAAAATTCACATATTGATTTGTACAATCGTTTACATATTACCACTTTAGAAATTTCTGTTATTTCAAATCTTCTTCCGTAAACCAGTTTCCACAACTAAATTTTTCCCACACTCTCTTCCTCTCAAACTCCCAAAAAAAGAGGAAAAAGAGGATGGGGAGCAATTGCAAGGATATCGGTCCTCGTAAAAGCAATGGCCCCAACGCATGGCCGGCTAATTGCGCGCGCTTCTACTGTTAGGAACGATAGGATGAGGGGAGGACGGATGTCTTCACTAAGGGGGAGGGAGGGTCGGGCAAAGGTCCGGAAGATATTGGACAAAATCAAATTGTTGTTTGTATCTGTTCTTCAAAATGAACGAGAACAGTTTGCGTTTTAAAATCACTTAACGCTCAGATATTTTCAGGAAACGGTCATAAAAGGGCCAATTTTTTAACTCTGAAAATTATATTAAAAAATAGGGCAATCAAAATAATATATGTATTCAGTTTTTATATTTTCATTTGTTTTTAGCTAAAAGTTTTTAAAATATAAAATTTCTTGGAAAAGCCAATAACCTAGCCTTTTCGTTTTCACGGGAGCGAGTTGCAAGGTATTAAATGTTAACTTTCAATGTTGGGAGGGAAAGAAATAAAGTTTCTGATGCGCATATAAATTTTGCAAAAATTTCCAAATTTAAAAAGTAATTTTTCTTTTGGTAAGAAAAATAGTCATTGTAACTATATTTACTATTTCTTTTTTCGTGTTAGTCTGAATGATGTAACAAATGCAAAATTGCAAAATCATAGCTTCCTTTCTAGCTAATATTTTGCTAGAAAGAAAATGCTAATATTAGCTTCTAATATTTTTTTATTGTTATGTAGGGAAAATTCAAATGCCTTATCGATTATTGAAATTTGTGCCAAGTGTTTATATGTTCCTCTTTTTTAAATTAATAATTTTTAAACAAGCAAGTATTTCCAAACAAATACATACGCATTTAGAATCAGTGAATAGTAAGGTATTCTATAAATAGAAATTTAACGAACATTATTATCCATATTTTTAATAAACCATTATTATATTTTCTACTTATTCATTAAAAAACGCATCACCCCATTACGTTCAAAATTATAGTCCAAATAAGGTTTTAAATGATAAAAATGAGGACTACCACTCTTTAAAAATAACCTAAGCGTTGCTGCCTTACAAGGCCCCTCTGGGATCCGCCGCTAACTGGCTTTTAGCTAAGGAAAGGGGGATGACATGTTTAAGAGATTGTACCCTTTCTCCCCTATTCTGTCCAGCTTTCTGCGTTCGTGTTTCTGATATCGAGACTTACAGGGAGAACCTGCTTAATTGGAAAGAGTACGTGAGAGTTGTGTAACAATTCGGTCATTTTAATATGGTTTTTTCTATGTTTTCTTTGGGGACTGAAGTTTCAAAAATAATCTGTTGATCAAAATATTGTTGTTACAATAATGAATAAATCAAGCATTTGCTGCCCGCAAAATTATTTGAAGTATTAAATATAGATGTGTTGATTATTTAGTTAAAATTTGTGAAGAAAAATTCAAATAATTTACATCATTTGGATTCTAATTCTTCTAAACAGAATAAGAGGATATTAATTTAATTCTTATATCAGAATCTTATGGGTTCTAAGTATATTAAACATTATATTCTAATGATGCTTATTGATGAAGTTATAAAAAATGATTAGCAATAGCAGCTGTGCACTTAGTCTCAAACTCACTGTGTCTACTTTTATCTCAATTGAAAACATTGCATACGCTTTAAAACTATTTTACAAAATATATTTCTTGTTTCAAGTTTTTTTTTCGCTGTAAACTCTGACTATATATTTGAGTTGACAGTTTCTTAATTGGTAATTTGATTTGTTCACGTTTTTAACTACAAGATCGTCTTATATTTATATCGTTTCAAATTTTTTCAACTTCAGGGTACATATCGAAATCTATCAGTTAAGTCAAGTATATCTAATGTGATTATCAAATATTCTTTTACGTTGGAGTACTTGACCTATATTATAACTTCTGAATATATTAGGTACTATTTAAATTCAAATATTTATTTAATAATAACGATAAATATTGCATAGTACTGGATAAAGTCAAAATAGACTACATTTTCACTTTAGTTTAAACGCGGGTCTCTGACCAAGCACACGAGCCTGAAAATATATGTCTACCAACCTACCTACATTTTCACAACCATAAATAAATTTAAATATACTGACTTCTTTAGTTACCGTGTTGAAACTTGCAAGTTTTCAATTTTTTATTGAAAAAGGATTTATAGTTTATTCATATTTGTCTTTTGAGGAAATATTCAGATCGTAAAATTCTTTTCTTTGAAATTATTTTTTTTTAATTTGTTCGATACTAATTTGTTTTTTTAACTTGTTTGTACTTGTAATTATAAGAAAATGAAAAAATTCAAGGAAAACTTAACTCAAAGTTTTTATTGATATATCCTATTTTTTAACAAATTGTAAACAAATGTATAATACTTGGAAAACTGCAAATGAAGGCACACAATACCAATCTCAGAAGGTTAAATATTAATGCTTCTATTCCCTATATTCACTTATAAAAGCACACATCACCAACTAATACAACCTTCTCCTCCATTTCCCGTGGTATTGATTTTATCCGTAAGATTTGGGCCATTCAATTTTTTTATACAAGTCTTTTCAACTCATAATTTTGCGAAGTTTTACTTAAAAAACTGAGACAAAGAAGCTGCACGGTCAATACCCGAATGCATTCCCCCGGTTTAGGTATGTGTATGTCCATCTCCCAATTTCATCGGTTGTTCGCCACCCAGGAGCCCGGAGAAGCCCATTTTTCCAACACCCTTCACTACTTCATTCCCCTTAGAAAAATGGCGGCTCAAGGAAAGAAAAAAAATAGACAGAAGAAAGTAATAGAAGAAAAAAAGATAGAAAAAAAAATAAAATGAAGCAACGAATAAGAAGTAAAAGAATAGAGGGAACAGCATCGATTGCATAGGCTAACAGGGGCTCGTGAGCGGAGAACGTTATTTTCTTCCACCCCCTCCCCCCCCCCATACCTTTTTTTTTTATTATTATTTATTTATTTTCTCTCTTCTTTCTCTCCCCCCTCTTTACTCTGTGAACGCCCCCATAAGTCGCTGACCAGAGGAAGATGGAGATAAAAAAAATAGAGAAATAAAAAGTATATGAGGGTGGCGGGATGAGTTGGAATCCTAGGATTTTCCTTCCTTCGAATAGCATCCCTAAGAGGATAGACGGTTGGCCGAACGTCCAATATGCAGAAAAGAATTTCTTTTGCCCTTGTTTTTTTTTTTTTTTTCATTCGATGTTTAGTTTTAGTTTCCACTTTCGTTTACTTCGCTTATTGCATTATAATATTACTTTTCTCTTTCTACAGGGGCGTGATTCGCTGTAGACTCTTATGGAAATGTATAAGTGTGGGCTTTTTATTTCAAATGAGGTTTTTAGCTGCTGTGCTATGTAATTTGGTTCGTTTATAAGTAGTAATTTTAAAATGGTAAATTGCAGGACACTCTGTCCCGAATTAAATCAGTATTATTATGTTTGGTTTAGCTTGATATTTTGAACTAACTGCATTCATTTCTTAAAATGAACAATATCATTATAATAATTATTTTTTCTTAAAATATGAATTTGTTGGAATTTGTGTAAAAAAATACTTATTAATGGAATTGTTTACTTATTGTGAAGGGGGTATTTATTTCATGAGCACAGTACATCACGTAAAATGAATGTGGCCTAAGCTGATAAAATGCGTTCATCAAAAAATGATTCCTTGATATCCTTTTTTTTATTGCAATAAGTGTTGTTGATCGAGTTTATTTTTGATGCTTTTTAATACCTATGAACTAAATTCAATTTGAAGCTTTTTAATGTCTAATTTTAAAAGATTAGAAGTAGTGCTAAATACTACTACTCGCAAACAGGAATAGTGACGATTTTATCAAAAGTAATTTTAATAAAATTACAACATAAAATTCAGCAAATTCATTTTAGACAATAATAACTTAGTTTCATAATACATTCAAACAATTTCTTTTGGGGAAAATAATGTATCAACGCTATTTAAGTGGCAATACACTACAACAATATTTTTTTTCCAAAACTTAATTAATATGATCAGATTATTTCTGTGTTGTTCTTGCATGCAAAATAGCTTTGTGTGATTACTTTCAAAATTTCAGGAATCATTAATATTTTACAATAATTTTTTAACTAAGTAATTTACTTATACTTACCTGGTGATAATTTATACAAATTTGTAGTTTTAATATATAAATATGGAAAAGAGATAAGAATGACGATAAATTTGAAATAGCTTACCGTGGAACAACACTCTATTAACTTAAATATCATACTATTACTAACTATAGAAGCAAGACGGTATCTAGGGAAGAAAAAAATTTAAGTAATTTTTGTGTTTTTAAGTTACACGTAATCAGGAATTTTATTTTAAATGCTATAAAGTAAGGAGTCGAAAGAAGTGGAAGTAAAAAAAGTTGTGAAGAGACATACGAAAAGTAATCTCACTTTCATACAATACAAAAAAAATTGAAGACAAACAAATTGACATACCAAGGAGAATAAAAGGAGAGTAAGTGAGATTCTAATTCAAACAAAAAGAAATTTCACTTCTAAAATATCTTAAGACTATTAAACTTTTTTATGTGCAGTGAAAACTATTCCATTCAAGCAACTCTCTTTGATATTATATTTACAGCAAAACCATCTCTTCTCAACCCAAAGAAGGAAAAAAAATGACAAAGGTAATACCTAGTACCTATCAGGAAAAATGCTGAAAGTACAAGAAACCTATAAAGATCATCAGTAAACATAGTTATAATTTAGATAATTTAAGTTTTGCAATGTACCCATCGAATGCAATTCGGCAATTTAATCGTTTAAGACTTCTGTTTCTAACCTCCTTTAGGAGCTTTTCTTCATATGCTATGTGTGTATATTGACTGTATTGTATGTCTGAAAACAATTTGCTTCTTGTACAAGCTTTGCTGCAGCAATTAATGTCTCTTTAAATAAAATCTAGGTGTTTGTTATTGATTAAGCCATAATCTTTACGACATTCAACAACCCGTTACAACATTTTTTTACTATTTTTCTCTAACACACACCAAAAAAGAAGTATTTTATTCTAGCACTCCAGCAAACGCTGATGTGGCCAAACCTCGTTAATTAAAAAGATACCCAACGCAAGATGGCAACGAGCCTCTGCCTGTTGGTCCACGCTGAAGACATAAAAGAAAAATATAGTTTGTTCATTTTTAACAGTTCTTCTTAATGAAATATTATAAGAGATGTTCTTCTTAGTTAGCAGAAAAATTCCCCATGTTCTTTGAAAAGGTTTTAGGAGCTTTTATGTTGTGAGAGGATTTTTTTTTTAATATGGATGAGGTGACCGATTGGTAATCTTGCAAAGTATGAATGAGCAAAATAAACTCTTTAAAAATGTCATGTTTTGAAAATGTTTAACATAGCAGTAACAGGGAAGTTTTAGACTAACAGTAAAACTGAACAGACCTTTTTCTTCGCTAATTATATCAGAATATTATGTTATGTAATTGCTGAAATTAAGACCTGAAGTCTCTAATAGATCGATCTTCCAAGTTTTGACTGAAAATACAAACAATAATTATTAAAACAATCAAACATAACGATAACAGGGTATGACCATTCCTGAAAAAGAATATACCATAAATCCCAAGACTACGCCTCAACATTCAGCCTCCCCCCCCCCTGGTCATCTAAGTCGGGAGGGGAGGGGGGGGGGGCTTCACTAATCCCGGAAACAGTGCGTCCCTCTCGAAGCTCCGTTAATGGGAAATCTTTATAAGAGTGATACAAGTTCAGCTTTAGCAAAACAAAAAGCCAATTCTTCGTAGAGGCAAGCGGCATTCCGAACCCCGAAATGAGCTTTGTCATTCCGGCTTTGGCAAGCGTTTTTCTTTGGGTTATTTGCAGCTCCGTCTTCTGGTTTGCTTTTTATTTCTTTAGATGAGCTTATGTTGTGAGATGGTTATATATGTAAAAAATATGAAGTTGGTTATGAAAATGTTGAGGTGATTTTATGAAAACTAAAGAAGATCGTGTTTTTCAGCAGGGTCTAACGTTACTTAAACAAATTCAGATAATAATATCTTCAAATTTTCATATGATATATGAGAAGATTAATGAAGAAAACAACGTTTAAAACAAGAATTGTCGATTCAGTATAAATTTACATGTTTCGGTGAAAATAAATGTCCAAGGAAAGGAGATATATGAGAATTGAGTTCTCACCGAAATATGTAAATTTCTACTGTATGGGCTATTTGCGCCAATAATTCACGCTGAACAATATTCGGACTTTTTTTTTCCATACGAAAATCAAATCTTGTGGGGCAGTAGGTAAAACATACATTTTGGGTCGATTGAAAGAGTAATTTGTTAAATTGTTAGTGAAAAATTTAATAACAAATAATAAATCATTGACTAAATTAGAAATACTAATTGATAATTTTTCCCGTAGGTAGTAATACGTTTTTTCTTATAAAAACTGTATGAATTCATAAAAATTTAATTCGTCAAAGTTTTAGTAAAATTAAAATATATATTTTCGTAAGTGCTTTCTATAACAAACTTCACATAAAAACAAATTGAAGTAACTGTATTTTTAAACAGTATAAAATAATTTTGTTATACCAACAAAGTACACTAGTCTGACAACGTTCATGAACAACTAAATATACAACAAGATATAAATACATTCAAACGCTGTAACGTATAGATAAACAGTTTTAATAAACAGATAAATCAACAGTTGACAGATGTTTAGTTCAATAACAATCACAATTCACTTATAAGTCATTATCCCAAAAAATGAGTCAAGTATTGAATGTCCATCACGGTAATTATTCTCATTATTCCAGGAACCAGGTCAATACGAATGAGTCAAACGCTCATGTCCCCAACAAATATTTTCATTTCCGCTAAAAACAACAAAAACTTCATTTAACAACTAAAATCTACATAAAACCCATACAAAATAGTGATTACCGACAGCATCCAGTTTAAACAACAAAGAGTCGTAAACCTAGTTTTCCCTACAAAGCAAACTGTTAACGGTAATTCTGAAGTTAGTTAATTATTTATAATTACTTAAAGCCCAATGGATAGGCAGTGGACAGGAGATCGTTACTACCGCCCCCTGGCAGACAGCTGGGGAACGATACGCCTTGGTGAATGCAGACAAGGCATCGGAAACAATTGACACTGTTTACGACGTTTGGTCTCACTAAACATCAAACGAAGAATGATTGTCTTGAGATTGAGGCCCCTAGTCTCGTTTTTCGATGGTCGATTTGGACAACATTGAGTGTTTATCGTTTGTATTTCCTTAGGCTCTTTTTAGAAGATTTTAAAATTTCTGAAATAATTTTGTCTATAATTCCGATTTACTTTTATTTTATTGAGTCAAGCAATTACCTTTTCTAGGTAATGATTCGAAATCAAAGTTTTTTTACTGACAGACTTTTTCGCTTCTCATAAACAAATAAAATCCAATTAAATTTTCCTTAAACTGTAAATCACAGGTATTTTAACATGAGTGATGTTAAACAATTATTGAAAAAAGAACTCTGAATTTTTCTTGAAATACACACTACTCTTTAAAAAAATGCACTTATTTGAATACACAATACATCCCTATTTTTAAAATTATTGACATAAATACTAAAATTGGATGTAAGGTAAAAATATTTTCTCACCATACGTACTCTAATATCGGGAGATATTCAAAACTTTTTTTAAATGTTACAATATTTTTAATATAATGCTTTTTATCTTTTGCAGAATTTTTAAATCACAGGTATTTTAATATGAATGATGTTGAACAATTATTGAAAAACTAACTTTGACTTTTTTTTTCTTGAAATACGGAAAATTGACGTTACTTATACGAAATATTTAAAAAAGCATTATAAATTTTAAAAAATAATATTGCATTAAAAATTAAATAGTATATACATTTAAACAATAATATAAGAGTATTTAAATGATAAATTTTCTTACGAGACTTATTAATAAAGCAGAAAGTAAATGACTGAAAAGCGGAATACCATGTCTTTGAAAGAAAACCATTAAGACCACACGTGTTTATAATTATGGTAATTTTTAAGTACAGTGTTTCTTAAAAGACTTTAGTTGTTACTAAAAAAGCTCATTTTAATCAAATGATTTCCTGTAAGAACCTATTTGCTGAAATTGTGCACTTTACGGAAAATAGTGCATTTACACGAATTCTTCTATAATATGTCTATTTGATTTATTGAGCAAACTGTGTAAGTTTATCAGGACTTTTTTTAATTATTTCTCCACAATACCCTACTGTATGCTTCAATTTTATGTTGTGCTAAACGAAAGCAAGTACTAATAAACTTTTCCATTGTATTCATCAGTTTGAGGGGGATTAAAGGCATTGCCTACATTGCTTACTGAATATCTGGCAGTAAATCTGATGATTTTCAGCTTATTCAGCTTACAAAATGTTTGATTGTTTTTTTAATGCCTAATTTGTAATTTATTATTATTTTTGTTATTTGACTAAATTACTTTTCAGTTACACTTTTTGAAACTATTGTATTTTAATCGTTATAAATTATTATTTATTACACTGTATATCAACAAAAAACGGTGATGATGCCATTTCTTTTTATTTTTCAAAAATATATTTCGCTAAAAGATTTCTCCTTTATCAGATTTCTACAATATTATACACGTTACTATCAGATTGGATTATGAGAATCTTAATTCATATTATATTTTCATAGTGGTTTCTTAATTTGCTTAGCTATATTGTGCAAATAAAACTAATTAAAACAACACACTGCACATCTAAATAATTATAATTACACCTAAAATGTACTAAATTAAACTCTCTTACTCACTATTATGATACATTTGCGAATAATTACATAAGTAATCAACTTTTTCGACAACCATTGTCATTTTTACATAACTATTTCTTTAGAGGTTAGGTGATACCACGGCTAGTTATCTAGTTTTATTTCAATTTATATTATGAATGTGTCTTGTTTGTATATGGTTTAGGAAAGAAAAACATATATTAATGAAATTCTTAAATGTTACAAAGTCACAAAGTTACGTAATTAGTTTTGAAACATCTATAATGTTTTCACTTCAAATAATTAAGTTTTAACATATGAGTTAGAAAATGTGATTCGTATTTTTGGGTTAAGTTATACAACCTACAAAAAATACCCAGTACTTGTTTTAAAGCCAATTTCTTTCTGTCAATATAACACTCTCTGACTAATAACGTAGGAAGAAATTTGTTACTAAAGAAGTTTCTCTCTCTTTTCATAATTATTGACGTTTCAAATTAGTATCAGCACATTTTAGGATTTACCATTTAATATATGGTTGATATTTTGTTTTATACCACAAAAAAAGAAACATTTTTGGCAAATTATGAGTAGCTGCTTTAGTTTTAGACCGATTTTCTAACCAGAAAAATGTCATAATAAGTGACAAAATGCATTTTGTGAAACCTGCCCCTTCACCATATTAAAACTATTACATTACCTCAACGAAGGACTGTGTAAGTAATTCAGAAAATTAGTTTATAGTTACTCTAAAGGAGAAAAGTGCTTTTAAAACATACAATGTTAAAACTATTAATGTTGTGATAGCACGTTCTAAGAATTATATTTTAAACATTAGTCTCCCATAAGTCTACATATGACAGCTAAAAACTATCTAACTAAAATTTTCCTAAAAGACGCATATTGGATTATGTAGATTAAGTCTAAATATTTTTATTGAATAGATTAGTACATGACTAAAAGAGCTTTTTTACTGTACAAACCATTATAAGAAACTAACATCTTAAAAAAATTAAAAAATTCTTTCACTGATTGAGAAATGTATGAGAAATGTTTTTGAACAAATATCACGAAATGGATATCGTTACCTTAAGCAACTTTGTCCTTCCGAGAAATCAAATTAAATTCCTCCTTATCAAAATATATCCTCGTCCAACCCCATTTCGCTAAGAACTGGATCTATTTAAAAGTTATGTTATCACCCACACGGCTACATTGTAATATCTATTGCCTAATTAAGTCAAATTTCCCCATCCCAGGAAAACTCATTAGATTTTGTTCAAAATTGAAAATTTCCTTCTGATGCAACCATTTCCTGAGCTTCCTTATCCTTAGGTTGTCTCTAGTAATGATGGGCATTACCTAATAAGAGGAGGTATATTGGATTTCAATTAATTTCAAACCTGCCTCATTATTCGCTGGAAAAGAGTTTCCTCAGCTTCCGAGCCGGCCGACTTGGTTATTACATAACAATTGCAAAATAGAAAGGGTGTTCAAGAGGGGATCTGTTAATATTGGACTCTCTACAGGTAGTCTTAATAAAATGAAGAGTAAATATTGCGAATCTCAAAATTTCATATCTAAATTAAATATTAGAGTCTTCAATCACATCGGGTTTAAATTGCCTATTTCGTTTATTGGAAACGAATTATTCGTAGAAAACTTGGGGCAGTGTAAACTGTCATTTCTCCATGATTAAGCATATTGCGATGTAAATTGTATTTTGATTATCGTTACGAAAACAAATTATAAAGGTTTGGTAACCCTTATACACAACGTTTAATTGTCTTTTCTAATGAAAACCTCAACATTTTTAACAAATTGGCTTCCACACTAGGTTTATAACGTAACTAGTGGAAGCTTTTGTAAAAGCTCTTTTCGCCCGTCTGTATGTCAGATCGTCACTCAAACTACAGATTCTTTACACGAATGTGATACGTCTAAAAATTCAACGTCCCTTTCTAAATTTCTAATTAAAAGTTTTTAATATGTCCTAGGATCATTACTGGTCAACTCAGCTGCCCAAAATTTCGCAGTAATGATTTTTTTTTAAGTGTAACGTGTGGTCTAGTTCTACTTATATCCTTATATCCGCTCTCAGGCTTTACCTCCTTGACGCTAAAAATTATTGAACTTCATTCTGGTAGTTGTCTTTTCTCGGGTTCCCTTTAAAAACACACTTCAATTAATAAACAAATTGAAAGATGATAATTAATTTTTATTTTCCCAGGAGTTTATTTTAATGAATTTCATATTTGATCAAGTTTTCTATGCATTTTTAATGCAATATCAAAAATTAAATACAAAAAATATATCACTTACAATAACGCCACCCCTGAATTATTAAGCATATCTTATTGACACTCTCCCATTTATTTATTTACTAACCGGTCTACTGACCATCAAAAGCCCTCATAGCAGCTCAAAAAGGCACCACCCTCTACGAACAACTCGCTAATCCCCTTTATGACTCGAACACAAAGTCAAAGGCAGTCAAACAGCGAGCGCATTTACTCCAACAACAGCAAAACCCTAATGGAAAAAAAACAGCCATGGCCGTTTTGTTGAAAGAAAAAACCGAATCTTGCGCGTGCTCGGAATGCAGTTTTCTGGAGGAGACATAAAGTCCACACCACAATTTATGACCCACGAAACGTTTTACGTAGATGTTTACGTTTATAACGGCAAAAATTTTATTGGGCACTCTTAATGGACACACTGATGAAAGTTTCACGTTGATAGAATAATTCCGAGGGGTTAAGTCCACCACCGGCTCTCTCTCCCACTATTTAATGAAAATGTTTTTGTCCCCCTTGCCTTGGATTAAAGGTGGATGGATTTGAATGGTGGTAAAGTGATGAACTGCAGTTTGGATGTGGAAATACAGTTTGGTTATGTCACATCATAAAATGGAAAGTGTCCTTAACTAATACATTTCTGTATTTCATGGTCAAGAGGGATTATGTCTCGAACCATAACTGTGTTTATTTACTGAGTTGGTTTTTTCGTATGGTAATAACATTAAAAAAAATCTTTATAACGTTAAAAATTAATGGTATAGATTATTTCAGTAGCAATGTGCTGTCCTTAACTAGAACATTTCTGTATTCCATGGTCAAAAAAGATTATGTCTCGAACCATAACTGTGTTTATTTACTGAGTTGGTTTTTTCGTATGGTAGTAACATTTAAAAAAATCTTAATAACGTTAAAAATTAATGGTATATGGATTTTTTCAGTAGCAATCTGCTCCTTTTCAAGTTTGATTGAAATGAAATGTGTTACTTATAGGTTAACGTGAATAACGTATATATAACACATAGTCAAAGTTTAGTTGTAGTTTCTAAATGCACACAATGATGAAAGCTTCACATTGATAGAACTAAAACTTTCAAGTTCATCTTTGCATCTCTAGTTTTTGGTAAAAACAAGTAGGTTTGTAACAGAAACTTTTACTAAGAACTGCACTTTTAAAACAAACAAGCGAGTTTAACTCAGTCTGAGTTAATTTTCACTTCTTTCGGTGTCGAAAATGCACTTCCCCTATAAAAGTGGATTTAACTCTTTTATTTTGTTAAATCTTCAACAATCTTAACAACAAACGAGCGATTTTAAGGCGATTGGGAGCGATTTAGGGCGATTACGAGTGATTTAGGAATTATAATTTTCACTCCTTTCCAGTGTCGAAAATGCAATTCTCCTATCGGAGTAGATTTCACGCCTTTTGTTTCAAGAGTGTGCTTCCACACAAAATTAATTTGAGTGAAATAAAAGAGCCAAACATGGCCATATAGTTCCGCGTTAAACTTTTACTTGTCAAAATTCAATTTTTTTCCATTGACAAATTCAATAATTATATAATATCATAGGCTAACTTTATTTCTATTTCGAAGAATAAATGTATAATAGTTTTCACGCTTCCAAAGAAAAAATAAAATAAAAAATAAGAAGTCTTGTAACTTTTTAAACAAATAATACTAACCGTCAAAGAATCTCATTGTGGCATACGTTGTGACGTCATTCCAAACTGATTCACATCACACGAAACTAAATTTTATTTAAAAATTTTATTCAGAAAAATAAAGTTTAGCGTGCAATTGTTGGGAGTGGTCATGCTAATTTAATAATAATAATCACCAAAAATAGCCATCTTATACTTTTCAAATGCCTATCAACGTTAAGAGGTTAAATAAACGATTTCGTTCATGTATTATTAGCCATAAAGACAGTTAACAAAGCGGTTACACTTCACAAACGTTTTGCTTATAACTCAATTATCCAAATTCAATAGCTTTCGAATTTAATGATACACGTCCATTTCAACACTTAAAGAAAAACTCTCCATCACTCAAAATTATCAATTCCATTGTCCAATCTGTTGCATATTAGCTTCACGCTTCTCAAGTAGAAATTCGCCTTGTTGAAAGCTCCGATATTATTGTTCTCGCGCATTTTCCCTTCCCTTCCAAAAACTAATTTTTTCCCTTAATCCTTCTCCCTTTCTTTCATCTTTGAGGTGACAATATTGGAAATCAATACGTCGGCTATATTTTCACAAGTCCCTTCGAGAAAACAAAGTGACCGTAGCTTTCCAATAATGGACAAGAGAGGGAGGGAAAGAAATGTAGAAGAAATTTGGCCAGGCGATTTCGCAATTTTCTTTTTTTTTCTTTTCTTTTGGATATGCACATCTTGCTTTATGGTACAGTTTAGCTTCTTTTTTTTCCATTGTGCGTTACTGGAGACATCTGCACTTTTTTGATATTTTTGGTGCAAAATACTTATTCTTGTTGTGTTGTAGGACATTTGACTAAAAAAAGGAATGTTTTAGGCCTTTTTTTTGTACAGTGGGCAAATGCATTTTAGTCAAAGTATTAGTTATTGGTACTTCAGGTTTCTAAGAAAATTTTAATTGTATGATATGCTATACATAAAACATTCATAATAATTAAATATTTTTTTTAAAAATCCACTTTTAAAGAAAGTAATAAAATGTATTAAACTTTCCCATTGCCTTAAATTTAAATTGCTTAATAAATGCAGTTTTATAATTAGAGAAAGTTATTATGTATTAATGTATTACTTACATATACTTCAGCAATGCATTTAATATTTAAAGATCTCTTTGTGATTTATACATTTAGTATTTTCATTTTGAAATATCCAATGCTATTAATCAAAAGCAACCAATGTTCTTTCCATCTTTTACTTACATAAAACTGACATTTATGAGAAATGGAAACTGCAACTAAAGTAACTAAATATTTTCACATTTTATGTATGTATTTAAGCGAAGATTACTTTTAATCATCGGAAGACTGATCTATCAACAGAAAAACCAGCTCTACAAACTGCAAAATACCACAGTGGGATATCATTATTGCATTTCCACTTTTTTGCATCGGTTTTGTCTCTTGGGCTATAAGTATCAATCATAGGTCAGTCCACCATGTGTGGGACTTGCCATCATTTATTGGCCTTGGCAGATATCATTAACCTAAACATCATTAGCAAATGTCATGATGGAAGTTATTAATTTATACAAAAGAATGCAGTGACGGTGTAATTTGTATCCTTGCCAATCACCCTTAGGTGCACTATTAGACAATTTAAGACAAAACTCGGGCCGTTCAATGAATGGGTGCATTTTGAACTGATATCATCACTGGATAACCGACAGAAATTTTTATTAAAGAGTAGATTGAAAGTTACGTAAAAAAACGAAATGTTTGTGATAGCTTGAGGGGAATGCAACCAGGAAGTGCGATGGTAAATATTGGTTTAGAAGTAATAATATATAGTGTTATTTATGTTACATGCTAAAATGCAATACTAACTTGCAATATATATTAATGACTTAATTAATGCTTACTTACGAAAGAAGTGCTTTTAGAATTTTATGAAAATAGTGCTTCTAAGTTACAGTTGCTTCCAAAGATTGCGTAGTGATTAAACAAAAAGATAAAAATGAAAATAACCATTCATATTTTTGAATGGTTGTGCGGTAAAGTGTGGTTTTAATAAACCGTATGAGAAATGTTGGGAAATTTCTTCCGCGTAAATAAAAAATTTTATAATTGATTCTACTTTTGGCAATTGGACAAAAATTCAAAAGAAATAATATTAAAACTCTATGTAACAAATGGAAAAATATTTTAAATATAAAAATTATTTTCATTTAGAAGAGGAGTTTAACCAACACCACTGTGAAGGCACACGTCTATAGTAGTAATAAAATGACAAGTTGTGTGTGTGAGTTTCGGTTTGGTTGAATTAGCTTTGCACTAAACCTAAACATGTCTATTGGACACGGTATCGTAATAGAGATGAGGACGATTCCTCAACTGGCACCCAACGAAAACTTGTAGCGATATCTTACGAAAAATCTTATAAAAATTAAATTACTTGTATGTAACTGTTCATTTAGTTAAATAAATTTTCTTAAGAATCTCATTAGTTATTACCTTTAAATTATAGATTCTAGACCCAGACCCCAAACAAGCCATCCTGCCAAAAATCCTTAATACTAAAATGATTGACGTCGCATTTGGTGGAAAAATTTTAAAGATATTTTAACAATCATTTAAGACTCAGACTTATCTTTTCTGCTTTGATATCAACAAATTTTTAATAAGGATAATTTGAAATCTCAACGTTAGTTTAAATTGTGATGTCACCAACCTTAATTAGCCAGCATTTATATATAAAGTTGGTATTGATACAACCCTGTGCCTAACAGAAGCCCAATCTCAAACTCCCCTAAACCAAGTTTATGAAATGCTTATGAGACACAATCGCAAACAGTCTACCAAAGGAAGAAAATCGATATATGGTAGGCCTTCCCTTATATTTCACAAGGATTGCCCATTCTATCCCCCCCCCCTCCCCCTTTTGTTTCCGACCAGTTCCATTTTTCTTCCAACACTTCGACTTCAGAGAACGAGGGACAAGACAGATGGTAAAACCCAATGTGATGTATCCTTTTCACAAGAAGGATCTCTACTACATTGCGCCCCCTGGTTATAAACTATGCAATTGAAATCGACTGCGTTATACACTGTGTAACCGCTCTCTGCTCTACAAATTACTGGGGTGGGGCTAACAGAATTTTTTTTATGTATCATCATTGTCAGTTTTTTTATTCCGTCTGTCTTTTCCCGTCCCGTGCACTCGTTCATTATTATTATTATTTCAACATTTTTTTCGCGACTACCAGATTGATAACTACGTGATTGTTTTAGTGGTTCTATTTTATCGCAATTACATTTATACAGCGACAAGGTTTTTTTGTGTTTAGTTTTGTTAGTTATTTTGCGCCCGAAGTACGTTTTTTTAGAGTGGTTGTTCTTTTTTCGTATGTAAGAGAAAAAATTACTTGTCTGGAAAACGTAATATAAACCTGATTTTGAATGTAAAAAAAATACAAGTAAAAGTCATAAGATGTTTAAGTTTCTTGCATATTAACAATTTCGCTGATATATCTTATTACTTCACTCATATTTTTGCGTACATGTTATGGTTAGCATTTATAAATGTATGGATAGGGACCAGCCTGTTTGCAATACCTGGATAGATAAACCAGTCCCGAATTGTTTAAGTTTAATAGATGAATACTAAAATTTTGGAGATTCATCTTCTAGCAGTCACTAGGCAGGGAGATATTTAGTAGGCATCCCAAGCCAAATGATGATGGGCCAGTAGGGGATCTGACTTCAGACTTTAATATTTCACTAACTTTTGATTTTTTCGAGATTTTAACTGCTATTGACTTTTTTTACGTGCTAAATTGGTTTCAAAATAAAAATCTTAATGCATATCCCCATGGATAAAATGTAAATCTAAAGTTTCATTCTTTTACTGCAATGTAATGTAATCGTTTCCGGCTGCCTATTTCTGGCCTCCTTTAAGAGCTTTAACATAGCCTATTACGCCTCGTCATTTAGCACCCTGGTCAAGTGACGAGGTCGATATATGAGCGGGCACCCAACAGAACTTCGGGAACATCGTACGCCGGGACTTTCGACTCCACAGATTTAACGAGTTCGTATATCGCAGTGTACTCGGGCAACCGGCGATTTTTAGATTATTTTTTTTCCAATTAGCACGAATAAGTTTGTAGTAGGGATAGGACAAGGACAGAACAAAGAACCTTCTCAGTGAGAGGCTCGTCCCTTACACCTCTCGACTATAGGGGGAGAGGGGGAAACTCGATTATTTTATGTGCCTAAGGATTGAAAGTTCCTTCTCAAGTGATTTGAGTTGAGTCCAACTCTTCCGTCAGTCGATTTCTAATATTTGTACAAAGTTTTATTAGAGTCCTGTAACGCCGGAATATTTTAAACTGTGATCAAGTGACGGGGGGTTCACAGCTGAGGACGTCTGTCTCAGTGTAGTACTCGTAAACCCCCGTGATTAGAGTTTTTTTTTTCTTTCATAATTCCGTTTATAAGATGGCTGGTTCAGAACTCTGAAACTTTTCTATGAGTAAGTCAACGATTGTCTAGTTCAAACATGGAGGGTCCAGATACACTGCTCAAAACAATTAAGGGAGCACATGTTTTAAGACCTTTCGCTCCCAATGATTACATTGAGAATCATCAGCTTGTGATTTTTTTCTGACTAAGTTAAATTCGACACTTATGTATCGTTAGATGGAAGAATATCTTATTTTGAAGAATTTAATATTTTTTTTATATATTAATGAAAATATGAAAAATATGGTAAAATAAATTTCACTTTAAAACAGTTTTAGAAAATAAATTGACCCTTAACTTTTCATGCTTGCATTTTTTAGATGTTTAAAAATATATTTCAACTATTTTTAACAAAAAAGTTTTGAAAAAATTATTGTTATAATTTATTAAAAAGTTATTATTCCATTTCCCCCCTTTAAATTTAAGTATTAAAAACTTAAGATTTTTTCTCCTGTTTTTTACTATTTCATTTCGAATGCAAAGTGAACCTATTTACCAAATTTTAGATTTATAGTATAAAAATTAAAAAGTTGGGAGTGAAGTTAAAGTTGGAATTAAAAAGTGCTCCCTTAATTGTTTTGAGCAGTGTATATTGACCAAGAGTCCGAATTGTTTCTTACAAATGTTTGCAGTCATAATTGAACAACATTGAATTAAATTTATGAAGGAAAATTTTACCTTATTATTTATGTTTTCTCATGAAGCCGACTTTTATTGAATATTCTATACTTACACATTAAAATCAAAAATCTTTCAAAAGCTTAGGTATTTAGTTATGAAGGGTAAGATCCAAAATAGTTTTTTTTGTACAATATGTGTTTAGTGAGAGAGAGACTATATAACAAAAAAATTCAATCAAATCGAACTATAATAATTTATGAGGGCAAAAAAAAACTTCGAATGTACATCATTTTTCATTTTTTATGCTCTAACACTAGTAAAGACATTTTTTTAACCCATTATTCTTCAAATTCTCATCATTTTTACAATGAACGATATTAATATTGGGCCGTATAACACTAAAAAAGGGGAAAATTTCCCACTTTGGCCTTTAACTGAAATGAGAAAACTGATAAAAATGTGACATCACTCTAACAATAGACAATACACCGCAATTGCAGACCCGAATTCGGAAATAAATTGTTGGATGTAATTTCGAAAAACGCTACTATGATAAATGTCTGATAGCCTTTGATGTGTACTTCAAAACTTTCAATGTTATAAACTTCCATTTATTAGAATCTATCGATGCTACCGAGGCTATTTTTAAATATTTTTTTATATATAATCGGGATTATTGTTGAATGTGTTTGCTCAAAAATTGTTCAGGTTAAATTTCACAATTTGTTCCATAGGTTAGTGGAATAAGGAAAATGCATCGATATATTGCGCTGAGAAGATCAAAACTATCAATTAAAAACAAACTATAATTAAAATGACCATGCAATTTGCATTTTTTAACGCATATAGAATTTGTGTTGACAGTTTTACTAACAAGTTCGAAAATTTTATACATTTAAGTAAAAATATCGATACAAATTCGCAAATGTGTTGTGTTCTTAATCAGGAAATTAAATTACTTTGAATTATCAATATTTCAGCAGAATATAAATTGACACCAAATGAGTGGAAAATATATTTTTTAATTAATAATGTACGATTACAACATTGATATTGCAGTCTTAACGGAGAAACAACACCAATAAGTTTATTATTCAAAAAAATACGTAGAACATTGAAATAATTATTTTTGTTTTCTAAAGAAAAGCGTATCAGCTGTATTTGTATAACTGCATGTGCTGAAAAATTGAGAACAAGAGTTTTACTTAGTTAATACAAAAATTCAACCTTGCAGCTTTAAATAGGATAAATTGGTCCTTTGGTTTAGTTTAAATGAATTTTTCTTTTATATCTACGTAGTTCGTTTGAACTTTTTTAAACGATTAAAACCCAGTTCAAAATATTTAGACACGGTTTAAGCCCACTTTATTTTTTAAATAAGAAATAATTTAACTTTTTAATGCATAATTACTTCTTGTTAAATGTACGTCTGGGAAGAGACGGCAATATTAATTTTAGGGGAGAGCTTGGGCTAATGGGTTAATTCCCAAATTTTTATAAGCAGGCTTTTTTTCAGCAAAATGATTACAATTTTAATTACTTTTTTAAAAATCCCAAAAACTCCTTACCTTTTGCACCAAAAGCTTTCCTTTTGACGTTTTACAAAGCATTTATTTATTTGTTCCTGGACAGGAGCAAGAAGTCAATGAAATAGTTAAACTTGATTTTTGTACTGTTAGGATAAGTTGTAGGTTCGTAATACCTCACTCATTTTACATAAAATACTTCGATTTTACTTAATAATTGAGTTTATCTCAAGTTTTTTTTTAAACTTATAATATACTTTAATTTAACCAAAAATTTACCCAACACCACATTACAAAAGAAAAAAATAGCTTTAAGCTCGGTATTACTACCCCATTACTATTAAATCTCCTTCTTACAGACCTTTGAATACGATAGCAATTGGACGGTTTGATACATTTCCTTCCCCCAACGAATACATTTGGACCCTTTTCCATATGCAGCAACACGAATCCTCCTTAGACAAATAACATGAAGTGCGTCTGAGTTACATCGCTGAAAAAAAGTGCATCTCCAGGGCTAACATCTCCCTTTTGTATAAATAATGCCACCCCGTTTGACACAGGACGGATTTATTTGCACCAGGACACGAGCAGAGACACAAAAAAAAAATGCAGGCTACGGAAAGGATGAGGGATAGAATACAGGGGTGGAACGAGAAAGGTTTTGATGAATTATTCCGATGGTAGGAAACTCCTACATCGTGTATTTAAGATACCCCTTTATATGATCGGGTAACGGCCATGTCAGGTTATCAACTTGCTTTTTGGTTTGGTATTGGGGCATGAAAGATATGAGGGTTCAAGTTGCGGTTCTGTTTCGAAAACTTGTTTAGTATTATTAACCATTGGTTTCATCGTTTTCAAAATTTAAAATTCTAGTTGAATAAAGGTTTAATTAAAGAAATCTAGAAATCGACAGCCGGAAATGATTAAATTACCAAATTACCCAAGGTTAAATTTAAATAATCTAGCCACTCTTAGATTATCAACCTGCCTTTTTTGTATCATGGCATTTAAAGAGATGAGGGTTTTAGTTCTATTGCCCATTATTTAAATCTTTTTTAAAATATCAAATTAAATTATTTTAATAAAGGTCTACTTTCTAACTATACTGCTATATTTTTGAGTAAAATTAAATAGTTTTTAAATATACATTTTTTTATTTTAATTCCTTGTTAGCTTGATGACTGACTTTAGATGATAGGGGTTTGCCCCTCCTCAAGTTTATATTTTTATACTGCAATTTCTATTGCAAAGTTTATAGGTTTTAAAACAGCATGGCTAAATATATACATTCCGACTTCAAAACCATCTTTCATTAAAGGTCAGCCAGGAACTGTCATTAAAACAGTTACCAAGTATCACTTTCTGAAATGTTAAATCAAAACAATAACCCACTTCACAAAAATAGAAAATATCGCCTTTGCTTCCTCACTTTAAACACGCTGTCTCATTGAATAATTAATATTCAGTTCACTTCAAACACTTTACACAAAACACGGGAGCTCTTTAAATTATGAGTAGATATAATAGCCATAAGTAATCTAAGGATATCCCAGCGGCACAACATGATTAGGAGCCATCAAACATCAAACGAGGGAATTTAAATTCATTAAGTGCAAATCTCGATTTTAACGAACCAGTCAACCCCTTAAAAAACGGTATCGCCACTCATTCATATACGAAATCACGTACGCTACTGCAAAAATGATGGATACTGGTTGGGAACCTTCAAATTCTCAGTGGGGCGTTTCACAAGCATCGTGATTTCCGAACGTAACAAGCCAGCGAAGATTTTTAGGAATATCGTTCCATGGAACTTGCCATTCATCACGTCAAACTGCCTTCCCCGTTCGGAAGAGTCATTCTAATAGCTGCTGTGAAACCAATTGGGTCGGCCCCTTAACAAAGCGTCAAAAAAAAAAAAAAAGATTGAAATAAATGTAATTACGGATCCACCACCGCAAGCATTATTCATTGGGGAATCAAGATGGCGACCGTCTTGTTTTAGCTCGTTATCGCCATTACAGGAATTTCACTTGTGTTCCGGAACGCGTTAAAATTTAATTATCCGAGAGATTTGTGGAAACGACAAAAGTAGATTTCGAGAGAGGGGAACATCCATTACTTATTAATCTCTCCTGGTCAAGGCTTAATTTATTATAGTGGTATCATCCAGCGAGTGAGAGGGAGCAGAACTTTTAAATTTATCAGCCGCATTAAGTATTGGCATCACGCCCGGCAATTATGAAGAAATACAATGAATTCTAACTTGAAGACAGGCCAAAACATGGCACTTTTTGGTGTATATTGGCTGCTCGGATCTGTAAAAATGAGTTCTGATTTATTAACTGCAGCTTGAATTTCTAGTAAAAAGAATTAAAATTATCTCTGGCTGTTTCCACGATGTGCTATTTTTCAGACATAATTGGAAGCTTGTAGAGAAGTGTGTATATTTTTTTGGAACTGCTGCTAAAAAGTACAACCCCGATTCAAAGAGTGTAACAAATGTACCTAGTGATTGAAATTTGTACGTGCCTTCGAATTAAGTAATTGCTGTTCCCACCACAAAAATGTCTCGGTGAGATAACGACTAAACAAAGGTCGAAAACTTTTTGTATTCTGGAAACATTAGTTCTGTTTGCCGTAGAAGACGTTGTAATAAATAACTAGAGATAATTGTAGAAGAAAATGTGGGAGCAACAAGTTCAAAAATGTACTTATTGGTTTTCTGTGCAGTTAAGAGGTAGAATTTCCAGATTTCTCATTGCGGAAAATAATAGCTTGCGAATTTGCTGCTAATAAGTATGGAAAACAAAATGTTTAATGATGTGAAAGTTCGAAAGAAACTATCTAGAAACACATTTTCAAAGATCTACATTGTTTCATTAGTCATCATGAAAGTTTATCTAGTGGAAAAGTACAACTATGTCCATAAATTGGGTTATAAATAAACGTGGTGAGGAAAGCGTACTTTCCTTATCGCTTATACTTCTTTCTAAAAACTCTTCTCAAAACAATCAATCTCTCGTTGATGCATTCATGTTTAAAAAACTAAACTCCAAACATTTCAAAACTTATTAGCGCCCATCCACAGCTATAACTTTTAGTGCAAGGTTGAACCAGAATCCTGGAACTTTCTAGCTGCCACCACAATTAGGAACGTAAATTTGCCACGTTTGAGGTGTGCTAAAGTTATGGGTATAGTACCATAAAAGTGTTAAATTTACGCCCCAAAAGTGATAGAATCTAGAAAGTTCCATGATTTCGGTGCAATCTTGCACCAAACTTTTTAACATGTGCATTATAATATGTTTGTTACACTTGCTGAATAACCCTTGACTTTTTTATATGTATAGGAGTTTCTTTAAAATGCCCACACCTTATTTCTCGCAAAATTTTATAAATTTAATATTTCGTCAGCATTCAGTTTTCTCCACGATAAATGAGAAAGGTATCAAAATACATCACGTTTGTTATTGTGCAATCTAAAACATTTTTAAAGGAAACAAAGTAACAACTTGAAAAAGCCAATTTTCTTTATCTCTAAAAATAAAATGTCCCAAATTGACTTTAGCCATCACGTCCCAGCACCACATTACAACCACGTACCAAGAAACTTTTCTCCTCAACTTTTAATTGCCATTAAGTCTCGAAAAGAGCACATTTACTTTAAAAAAATAAAGAAACCGTATATTGTTTAGCTTTACTTTTTGATAAGTTTCACCAACTCCCATTTATATTTTCAAATCGTCATCAGGTCCAAATTAGAAAAAATAATGGCGCAAAAAAATACATTTTCCAGCACCAAAAACTTAGTCTCAAACAATGAGAAACTTAGGACCTTTTATACAATTGATCCCCCGATGATTTCAAGTCCAAACTTCTTCATACAGAGTCATAACGTTTTTATTACGCTTTTAACGGCCCTCTCGTTCGCTGTATGCCACGTGGGTTTTGGTATTATTATACCCCCTCAAGAATGGTCAGCACCCCCACCCCCTTGCTGAAATATTCTTTTTTTTTCTATTTTTGCTTCTTTTCTTTTTCGATTTCCGCGTAGAGGCTGTTTATCGTTGGATATCAAGAGCACTTGGTTCTGAGGGTTATAAAAGTGTGCTTGTTTCCTGGTAATAGGGGGAGGGGGGAGGAGAACATGCTAGAGAGAATAGACCCAGGGCTGGGGGGGGGGGGGGAGTCATCCATAAAAGGATCGAAGAAATTTGTTTCTAGGGGTGTTTCCGGCGTCGTAAAGTCATGTAAATTAAACCCTTTCCATTTCAAGAAAGATGTGTGTGAAAATAATTTCATATATTTATCAACCACTGAGAAATAACGGAATTTGACTGAAGTGTAGATTTGTTTTCATTGCACGAGATTAAAATTTAAAATTTTAACTTAGAAAATTAATTTCTTAAAAGTTATGTTTCTGTCCAGGATAATTAAAGGACTCCCTCCATAATTCAAAATTTTCAATTTTGCAAAATTATAAAATTTAAAACATTTTTAAAATTGCTTGTGGGCTGTTAAACCTGACAGTCAGGTGACGGGTTTATACGTCTGTATCCTTCGTATGCTTAAACTTATAATAAATGTTTGTAATAGATTTGATGTGATGACAAGGGAAACGTGCAATCTATAGTAGAAAGAGGTAGTAATCTCGACTTGGTGGCTTTGCCTATAAGGTTAAAATTAAGAGGCTTATGTAGACGTTAAAGCTCCTCTTGTACATACAGACACCTGCTATAAGCGACTAAGTTTCTTTGGTAGTAATTCTTATGCTACAACGTGGTTTTAAGTTAATAATTTTGAATTCCAAAGTATATATGTGACGATTTTTGATTGGATTAATGCATTCAAGTCCTAACCATGAATCATAATTTTTTTGGTTACCGTGTTTCTTTTTGGATTAAACATATATTACTTTCGTGTGAAATTACAGATTACATTTTTTTAAATGATCATCAGTTATTTTAAACAATGCTTTATTAAATATTTAAGATTATGATTTTTTTTTAAATAAAAATTACTTGTGTGACATTCTGTTTTTTTTTTAATTATTATATAAGATTACTTTACCGTTTTCTAAATCAGGTTCAAAATTAAGAAATCTTTACTTTGACATATTAAGGTAATTGTTGCTTTTACTTATTTTAAGGTCAAAAGCATATTCCAGTACTTATTTTATGAAAAGTTCCAGTACTTATTTCTTGAAAACTTATTTATAATTGAAGACGTTAAGTGCAAAACAAGTTAAATCACTTTTTTGGGGAAAAAAATTGAGTTGGTTAGCTTTTCATACAGATTATATACGTTTTGATGATTATGAGTGATTATAATCGTATTATACATACGATTGAACTTTTTGTGCAAATCAAAATGTTGGTGGATCCCTTCCTACAATACCTGTATGAAAAGCTAACCAAATCAATTTTTTCCAAAAGTGATTTAACTTGTTTTGCCCTTCAGCTCTTCAATTATCCATATTATAACTGTATAAAGGTAATAATATGGATACCCTTATCAAAATCCCATTTTATTAATTAAAATGTACAAACAAATATACACTGAACAAAATTATATAGAATTAAAACTTGTTTTCGTAAAACATCACAGACTATAACTATTTTTAATTTTTCCAATGCAGTCTATGACACAAATCCTTCCACTGCCCCAAGTCCAACCATCCCTTGAAGATAACTATATTCCATTTCCAATATGCTACACATCCCCTCCCCGTATACACTAAATGTCTAAACTCCCCCTTACCCCCCGTTTCCATAGCAACGCTATTCTTTTTCCAGCAGTTTGGAATTACTAAGGGGTGAGACAGGGGGGGGGGGGTCAATCCGGTGTCGATACTCTCTCCTCGTGTTTTATACGACTACAAATACGTGATAACAATAGCGAGGCTCGGGAAGGAGGCATTCCTTCAGGCACGACAATGTGATCTCATAAACAGATTTTTTTTATATTCGAAATTTTTTTGGGATTGTATGTTGTTAGAAAAAATTTGGGATATTGATATTTGAATATTTTTTTTCTCAATTAGACAGCTTTGATTGGTATGTAGAAAAAAAAAGAAGAAATGAAGATTTGACAACTAGTTTTTGTAAGAAAAGGTACTCGTGAGTGTTAGTAGTAATAACTAAATTTGAACGAATGTGCTATTGATTGCAATGTCAGTGGCCATCTGGCTTGTAGTTATTATAATCAAAATAACTGAAAGATTTACCATAAAAATATTTTTATGGAAGAATGAGTTTTTATAGATTTTGGCTAACCTGATTGATATCTTTTTTGCTTTAAATAGCATAACACTAAATATACGAGATAAATGATGTGATATCTAAATATTTATGTGTGATATCCATCTATATTTCCTTGATTATAGTTTGTCGAATGATAAACTATTAGATTGAAATATTATTTGTCCAATGCTGTTCTTATAATTTTATTTTTTTTACTAAGAACTACAGCTTTTTGTTCCAACTTACAAGTTACAAATGTGCGATGCAAATAAAATCATAAAAAAAATAGGATCAGAATAATATTTATCCACTTCTATGTTTTTTTTCATAAAACAACTTCCTCACATAAAATTACATTGCAACCAAAATGATTAGTTAAACAGATACACTCTCCCACAATCTCACTATAACTAAAATGTTTAGTAAAATTCCCTTTCCCTGACATCATTAACCTCTTGACGACAATGCATCTAAGAACCCCTTCGCTTCCCTCTAAACAAGCTTAATTTCTAATGGACAAGGGGGATATCTAACCCGTGACTTAGACTTTTCCAGGTGAATACTACTCAACTCCAGTCCCCTTCCCCCAGCGTTCCATTTGAACGTCCGCTGGTCACCCCCTCTGATTCTCTTGGACACTTTATAGAAAAATCCTCGCCCCCCCCCCTCTCCCCCCATTTTAGTTTCCATGGTAACCTGCAATCCTAGTGGACGTTACTGGTCGGTCATTTCTTCAGCGAAGAGATGTTAGCAGGGTTACTGTAATTTGGAAAAAGAGATTGGCGTAATTTTTTTATTGTGTTTTTGGTGATAAAAGATATCTGCATTTTGTTTCGCCAACGATGGTTTCAATTTTACAGTATAGCAATGTTGGAATCTTGATTTTAGCATTGTATTAATATCCTTGTTTGGATTTTTAACTTATATTGGTGTCTAAGAATTAAAATTTTTAGTAACATTAAAAGATGTTATAATTATGGGTCAAAATGTTAGCTATAATGCAATTTTGCTCACATTTACAAACAAAAGCCTAATAACTTAAATGACAAAAACAATATAATGTTAAACTATATATGGTTCTTGAGAATGCAAATTATTAACAAATTTATTCCAATCCTATGCCCTTTGCTTCGGTAAATTGCAACATTTAAATTTTCACCAGTAATTTAGCTCAATCCTATTTTTTTTTCATTCACATTTTTTTTCTTAGATTAAAGTATTTTTTAAAAACATTGCTAGGATTACCAAGCCATTTGAAAACACGTGTCTTAGTCATCATTTTAATGCAAATAAGTTCACGGAAAATTATCACAAAAATAATAATTTTACTTTAGTTAAGTAATTCCTTAAAAGAATCATGTATATTGTCCGAAAACAATATTCATAATTTCATCTTCAGTAGTATTAACCTTAAACGACATATTTTTTACTTATTTGAGAAATATAATAAAATTATTAACATAAATAAAAAAAATATTATATCTTTTTACACTATTTTTTTATGTTTACAAGAAATAAAGGCTATTTCTATTAACGATATCTATACGATATTTTTTAAAAAGATATATAGATTTAGCATTAACTACATTGCTAAATTTCAGCTTCATCTTATAAAAATCTATCTCATCTATTAAATCAATCTATTATAAAAGTAAGCATCTAAAATTACTCATAAACGCAATAATAAATAATATTCCTTTATTCGACGCAAAAGAGCACAAGTTGTCTTCCCATGACAAGTGTGTCAACGCAGAGAAACGACATTTACATGTTAGCGGACGATTTTTCCCCGCGACTTCTTCTCTCCCCTTTCTGCACGCACACGCGCAACTTGTAGAGGGAACTTAATCGTGGAAAACCAATTTGGAATCAAGCTGTAAGCTGGTAATTATTTTAATGCTGTTTAGTAGTAGAGTGTATGTGACGCTTAAATAAAAATATGTATCGGTTGTAATTATTAAAATTCTTAAAATAAAATAATAAAATATAAAAAAAATATGGTTATAAAAATATAATAATAAAAAATTATTTGAAATGCGCTTAATTTTTATGGAGCTTTTATTTTGCTTGTTAAACAGAAATAAATAATGTATTTCCGTAGCGTAAAATGAAGAGCTTCGTAGAAGAACTTGTTATATGACATTTTTGAAAATTTTAGTTGTTTGTATCAATTAACTTATTATTGCATCATTTAAAGATAACAAATTATCCCTTTTTCTAAGCTAAAGTTAAGACGGATACATGCGACTACCTAGGACAACCATGTACCTAAGGTCACCGCCCATGAATTTTAATATATTCCGTTCTGAGCGTTGTTATTTTATATAAATAAATGATAAATCTAATTGATTTGATATAAGCTCTTTTTTAAAGACTTTTGTGATAACCCTGGTTGGAATTTAATGCTAAAAAAGCTTTTTTTGGTCCAAAGTAAAAAAAATTTACCTCTTTCTTGTTTTTTTTTTTAAGTAAGTTCGATATTTTTTATTGAAACCTTCTGCAAACATAGCTTGTAAACTCATGATTTAAATCATGTAGTAATTAAAACTCTTCCACATAGGATTTTTTGAATAAAAATATTTATGCATAAATTTGCAAAGCCTTGTAACTCTTAAGGCATTAATCTTTCTAATGTTGATTCAAATAATACTTTTTTAAACTTATAGTACGTAAATATTTTGCTGCTTCTGAATTAACAAATTAACTCAAATTGAATAAAAAAGCGTTTGTATGTTGGATTTTCATCTATTGCAGATTTAAAATGAAAATTTAGACGGGTCCTGGACCTAGGTAAAATGTCAGTATTATAACTAAGGTCACTTTTTATATTTTTCTTGTCTTGTATTTCTCTATGTTAATTATTTCAATCAGATAAATAGTTTTAATAGGAATCGATTGATATAATGACACTCCCTAAACGTAACATACTTTAAACCACCTTAATGGTAGATTTGTAGTGATTTGAAAAAAAAAATCAGACCCTGGGTACACACCTCTCTTTATTAATTTTTACTCTTTTCAATTACAGTTTTTACGAATTTAAGTGCAAAATATAATTTTGAAGCAAATTTTCTCGTTTTTCCTTTTTGTCCCCAGCACGTTCTTCCACTATGTTCTTCAATTTTGTTTGATAAACAGAATTAGCTTGGTTCAGATGACGTATTTCTTTCCAGCTTTCATTCTATCAGTGCTCTAATTAGAGCTCGATTAACAAGTTCCATTTATTTAGCAATCGTGGCTTTTCCTTTAACAAATTAAACACTTAAAAGCCCTAAAAAGTATATGAAACACTTTCTGTGATAAACACTTTACACAAAGCGTGGGCGTGGCGCTTTTAAAGGCTAATCCTTCGCACTTTAAGTGCGATTAATTTCCCATTACAGTAACCCTTCTCGGCTTGATTCTTGCAAGAGATGAATGGACAGTAATTCCAAAACACGCGGATTATTGGATTTGGCGCGGAAAAGAAGGGGACGGGGGGAAGAAGAATGTAAGGGGGGAGGGGGAATGGTAACGTGAGAAGAGTGTGTAGTAAAAGAAACCTTTGTTTAACATTGTTTATTCCCTTTATGGTTCTATATGGTGTAAATGGTTTTCGGAAATTTTTAGCGTAGTGTTTAAATAGAAAACTCTATCTTAACCTAATTATCCCAAATGTTAAAGGAAGCGTTAGTAAAAGTAAAAAATAAATAAATAAATAAATAAACGAAGTGTGATGACTTTACAAGGCTTCTCCAAAATTTTATATCACAAGTTTTAAGCGCTTTGAGGATTTTTCAATAAGGTATATATTCAGTGTTAAAATTATTGTATATTTGTTTAAAAACCACTTTAACTTCACTGCCAGCTTTAATAATCATTGAAAAACGCAGGTTATTGTGTCAAAACTCTAAAATAATACTTTTTTCTTTATTTTGATTTCTCGAAACTTGAAAAACCGATGTGATGAATTTCAGATGATGAAAATTGATAAATCCTTATCTAAAAAATAATGAGGTTTGTTACAAAAACTTCTTATTGTTATAAAACGTCAACATTCTTACTAATTTCTTCCTGACAAAAGTTTAAGCTTTTTTAATTAATTAAAACTTAAAACTTTAAAAATATTTTAACAATTTTTTAAAGGAAATAAACCACTTTTAACTAACAAGTCAATGTTTTCTTTTTTCAAAATAATTTGTATTGTTACGATTTTCCTTTGCTATTACTATGGTTTCGGAGGATATCAAATAGATTACTTATAAGAAAAAGCAATTAAGGGTCACATGGGGGAATTATGGGTCACTCTCTTTCCGGGGTAAATAATGGTCACTAAGTTTTAAAAATTAAAAATGGTTTTTACAAAACAAATAAATTATGCCAAGTCATCCTTATACATTCTATTTTCTTATATCAAGTTCAAAAACAATGTAACTCTGCAGCAAAAAATAGAAAAAAAAATACTTTTTACACTACTATGAAAACATCTTCAAAAAAGATTGTCTTTAAAAAACATGATTTTTTAGATCCATACTGGAGAAACATATTTGAACTAACTATTTTGTTGGTGCTATTTTTCAATAGGAAGAGGTCTAAGCTTTTCATTCCGATATAAATTTTTTCATAATTATTTTTTGAAATGATTTTAAAGCTACATCGATTTATCCCCCAGTTTACTGGGGTAATTCTTGGTCACTGGTCATTTTTGTAATTCTGGGTGAGTTATATATTTTTTAATTTTTCAGGTGTTTTTAGCTACGTGGTATGTGTCATTTTGATGCAAAAAATCAGATTAGGCTGCATTCCAAATTTCATTAAAAAAATTCAAATTAGAAGTTCATTTAAAATTGAAATAACAAAAAAATTAATCTACATAGAAATAACATGCAAATTCCATTTTTATTCAATATTTTGACTGTTGCCATTTCGTTAAACTTACGTGAAACTTCGAGGTACTTCGAACTGTAAATTAATTTAATAAACGACAAATAACGGAATTTTTGAAAGAATGTAAATGGGAAATTGTGGCATTATTTATCCAAAAAGATTACATCATTATTCTTCGAGCTTAAAACAAATTTAGCAAACGATAAAGTCTAATTGTTTTCTGAGAAAGAAGATTAATAAAAAGTTAATTTCGGCGTTTAAAGTTTGCTTTAAATTATATTTTAACTGCAACCAAAAATAATTTACTTTTGACATGTTTTACTTTAAAAAAGAGGATGACCCATATTTATCCCATGTGTGACCCATAATTGCCCAAATTTAGGTCACTCAATAATTAAAATAAAGTTATTATTTCAAAAAATTACTAATTATATTAGCCTACTCCATACCAAATTAAAAAATTTTATCTTTCATACTTTAGAAAAAAAAAAGGATGTTGTTGTATTTTGACCCATAATTCCCCCATATGACCCTACGTTTTTAAAATCAAAATACCAACTTTTAAATTCATAAAATATATTTTTGAGCTAACTACTTTATTTTCTAGATATAGAGTAACTCAAAGGCAGTTTTTTCTCCATAATTGACAACAAGTGACGCTTCGATATTTAAGTTCTTAAACTCACAATCGAATCACTTGAATAATTCAAAACCTAATACATTCTTGTACGCGTTTTCAAAAATATATAAAGAGCAGAAGTACTGAAAGTAGTAGACGGTTATTCAAAATATAAAGTATAGAAGTTCTATGGAACATTTTATGGCCACTTTCACTTTTAATTACATAAGATGAAAATTAGTTAATAAAAGCATTTAAATTTAGTCGAATGAAGATTTTGTGTTTTCTACGTATATCTCAGGGTGCCTATTTAAAAAAGAGAGTTTTTGAGATTGGTTTAACTGCGGCAGAATAGCAGATCAGTGTCTGTTGAAATAATGCGTCATAACGACATTATTTCGCAGTCTTGTAGTCTTTTGGGGGATTAATCTCATAGGGCCTCACATCAGCTACATTTAATTTAGCTATTCTGAAGGTGAAAAAAATATATTCACTATATTACAATATAGTTGGGTTTTTTTTTAGAAAACAACTGCTGGTTTTCATTCGAATCCGCATCCTTCCTATTTGAGTTTGATCAGCTGCCCGAGCAGCAGTTAAGCTACGAGAGCCCACATCATTCCGACTTGTATACCTATTCTGCGATCTGTAACCTGAAACAATAACAAGAACTTGAAAATCTCCGTATACAAAAAAAAACCCTAAGGGCACTTCTACTCTATAAAAAACCCACCCACGACCCACGAGATGTGAAGTAAAAAACAATATGTAATTTTATGTAGTGTTTTAAATGAACAGTTACACATTTTTTTTTCCAAAATATATTCTTGTAGAAATTTAATCTTCATTATATTTACTCTATTTTTCAAATTCATACAAAATATAAAAATTTCTTTTGATTTTACGTGAAATGTTACAGATGTTGTTTCTTTATTATTTATTCCAAACATTTTATAACTAACTACATGGAAAACAAGATCGACTTTTTTTATTCTTTTGTAAAAATGACCAAAAAATTAACCAACAAAGAATGTTTGTTTTTATTCGATGCAAGAAAACAGCAACAGAGATAACAAAAACCAGTTAATTTAGCATTTAGTTTGAAATCATTTTTATATCTAATTAAAAAAAAGCTTTCGAAAACAACACAATAATGTAATCACCATTCCCCAAAGATATCCCAAACAACACATCCCCAATCCACGTACACAGACCCCAAAAAAACTGAGGGGAGTGTTCTCTTACCACCCACCCTGGGTCTAGCGTGGGTGGGTGAGGGGCACACAAAAAAAGCAGACGAAAAAAATCCAGATGTTTTTTGTGGCCGCAATGCGGCTGGCAGGAAACCTATTGACACGTGACCAGCGCGCCCAAATCGCGGGTAATTATGTGTGAAAACCCGCGCCAACAATAGGGTTGCCGCCCCCCTGCTTTGCCACCTATTGTTCGTGCTCGATGCTTGACAAATGGCCTCAAGACGCGCGTTTTACTTTATAATACACTATAATAACATCTCGCGCGGGACGTTTATTATGAACTATGTAACATCCCGTAAAAGGAGCCCTCATTGTGTAGTACAAGTTTTTTTTCGGTGTGAGTTTAATGTCGGAAGTTTGTCATTTTTCATTCCCTTTTTTCTCGGTTGTTGAAAAGGGAAGCTTTATATTGCAATTACTCAATTTGGTTTGCCTCCCACGTGTTGTGGAGGGTTTTTTTTTTGTTAGTTTTTCGGTACCTGGTCTTGATTAAATGTGTTAGCATTTTATTTAAGGTTAGTTAAACTACAAATTATTAAATTAAATTAATTTAAAAAAATTAGACTATCAACGCATTTGAAATATCTAAACTGGAATTTTATTACTGCAACTGTTGAGTGACGAAAAGTTTCCCCATATTTTCGGTATTCGGTTGAACCATTTGCCAGGCTTTGGAAGCAAAACCTGGTAATAGTGCAACCGAATACCAAAAATGTGGTGAAACATTTTACCACACTGCCGTTGCAGCTACTAAGAACCATAGTCTTGCTGAAGGTTAGGTTAGGTTTGAATTATCGTCTCACTAGAGCTACACGAGGGCTATTATAGTTTTGTTGAAACCAAGCGCTAAATATTTCAAGGTGAAGTAACAAACACTTGCAATCAAAAAATATAAAATTTTAGACACTAAAAAAATTCCATATCAACACAAACCTTCTATATACAACGATAATACCTAATCGTAGAAATCAAATGCACCCTTATCCTCAAATTGACGAAATATCCTCTAGTAAAAGGGGAGAGTCTTTCATAAAATGCCCGTTTCCGTATTGCATTGTTTCAAGAAAGGACTAGGAAGACTCGATCTAGATGGCACTGCAATGTTACCCACAGGGCAATTCATGAGGGGCCTTTAGGGCCCCCATTTCGGCACTTTGGGGCATTGTGTATGGCCCCTCATGGACAAGAGAGCAGTAAGTGTATATATACAGGTCGAGGAGATATGGACGTTTGTTTAAAGATTTGATTCATTGATTTTAAAGAGATATTCTTAAGCACTTATAAGATGAGGGTTTAGATATAAATTGGGGGGTTATTTTTTTAATATCTTTCACTTTGTTTAAAGCGCTTGTAAATAGGTTTAAGACTTAATAAAAACGATTTTGAAGACTTTATTTTTAGTAAGAACTGTAAAAAAACATAGCTTTACAAACTTTTTAGACGTTATATTTATTTTTAAAAAAATGTGATTTTAAAAAGTAATACAGATAAAAGAGGTCAGCTATTACTTGTTATTTGCAGATTCACCAATCGTTGTTTCTGGCGCTTTACTTAAAGTGGCTTGAAAACTAAAGTGATATGAGAGTAACATTTTTTTCCTTTTTTTTCTTCATTTAATTCTTATTAATATAACATATAAAAGAAATATCTGTAAACAAAATCAAAACTTAAGGTGACCGATTACCTTTGACAGCATGTTTCTGAAAATTCTATTCCAACCATGACGTTGAGCAATTTTATTATTAGTTATGAATATAAAAATAGTTTTAAGAAAGTAAATCATTAAAAAAAATTCAGTATTTGTGGAAAATTATAGTCACAAATATGTTTCAAAATCATGTTTACGCAAAACATATCTATACACATTTTTTTACATTGTCTAAATTTAAATATTAACATTAATACACAACATCACAGTCATGAACTAAAATCATTAAGATATCAGTGCCCAAAATGTATTTTTAGGCTAAGGTTTATAGTATTTTAACGAAAACTTATAGAATTAAGATAGTAACAGGCATATAAATTGTTTTAAAATATACAATTCTTAATATTTTTTCACGATTTTAGTTTAAACCTTCTTCATGCTGTTATAAAACTACTGTAAAAATTTGGAGGCAATTGATAATTAAGAACTTCAGTTTTTAAGTTTTGCGTAAACTGAAAATTTCAGAAATTCTATTTTAAAAAAAATGCGAAAACTAACAAAACCAGTTCTAGAAAAGTCTCAAAAAAGTTTTATAGAAAAATGTATTGCACATTCTTTTAAAGCATACGCTTTTTTTATAGGTTACAATCATGTTTTATATGCTATTAAAAAAATTAGCATTTGCTAGGTATATAGGATTTTTTTCTGAAAAAAGCTGATCAGGTACCTTAAACTTTTAAATTCGAAAAGTAATAATTTCAAATGTTCCATGTTTTTTTTACAATTTCTAAATTGCATTTTCAAGTAATACATGGAAGAAAGTAAAAATCAAACAATTTCAAATAATTATAGAATTAGTTAAAATATATTCAGTGGTGATTTTAATTGTATATATAATCAGTACTAATTCAGCAAATAATCAAAATTCATTTACTCGGAAATGCATTTATCCAATTCATTAAACAAAAACAATTTTCAGTTCCTCAGTCTTCAACCCTCTTCGTTCCTGCAATAGCCACACAACAGAAACACTTAATAAGAGAATAGATACAATCCCATCGTTTAAAAATAACAATAAAAAAAATCCTTCGGAGTTCATTCCCCAATAACAAGTTTAAAACTTCCAATTAAAAAGCCCGTGAAAAACACCCATAAAAAAAGATGGCGTATTCTTTTCAGAATCATTTCAGCAAAAAGATTCCTTTATTAGCGGTCCCTCGCACCAACCCCACAATGCCTTTCATTTTGAGTCTAAAGTTAAAGAAAAATTTCAGCTTCGGTGATTTGACGATTGTTCAACTCCAAAGCTAAGCTCTTTTTCATCCCTGACAATCTTTACAACTCCCACCCTTATTTTTTTTATATAATGGTATTATTTTTTTACTATTTGTATTATTTGAAGACAGATATAGATAGTTCGAACTCTTATTTCAACCTTATAGCTTGCCAGAGGGAACGTGGTAGAATTACCGTCCAGTTAATTTTCACCTATTTTATATTTGAAAGAAATGAAATCACGATTTTCTCAGAATGCAAAATTACTTTAGTTCCTAGAAATTTTAAAAATTAAGATCAACACAATAAAAAAATTCCTTACGATCAATGTGGATTTCAAAACGTACAAATGATAATTTTGTATCGTTGTATATCTTTCCTGCAGCCCCGGTGGCGCAATCGTTAGGACGCTAGCCTTTGGAGCTTCTGGGGTCGGGTTCGAATCCCGTCAGGCATGGATGTTTGTGACCGTCAATAAATGTTGTTATTTGTCTATGTGTTTGTGTTGTCCTTTCTTTGTGTGTCTCTTGTGCTTGTAAAAACTCTTTCTGTGTATGTCCCACTTGACGAAAGCTTATAAGCGGTTCTTTGAACAAGCACACAAGATGGAATATATATGTACCTACCATATACCACACCATACCATATCTTCCCTCAGGGATAGAGAAATTTAGAAAAGTGTAAAATATTTTCACTTAAGGAAATTCGTATTTTATTTTCAGCAAATTAATTAAAGAAAACTTAAAATTAGGTTTCTGCAGTATATGGTCTCAAAAAATTATCTCATGGTTCAAATAAAAGAATTAATAAAATTCATTTATTTATAAATTTAGAAAAATATTGTGTACTGAAAAGATTTGACTTTCCATGCACTTGTTTATTCATTTAAGAGATTCAGGCACACGGAAATAACATCGTTTTGCCTATGTATAACTAAAAGTGTGAGCAAACAAAAGTGATTAACAATAAGTGATTGGTCTTGATTATGAATTGATCTATTTATTTAAAAAAAAAGCTCATTTATAAAGTAATAACAAACTAAAAAGGTTATAAATTACTACTTATAACATCGATTTTTTTTTGTTTTTTAATTTTATATCAAAGCCCTTTCCAAAGGCATCTGAAATTACACTTTTAAACTGTAAATTTAACTTTCGAATAAAAAAAACAAATTGAATTTTTATTAAATATGTTGTACCTTAAAAAAAATAAAGAAAAATTCACTAAAGTGCTTTCAAGACAGCATCTTAAATTTAACTTTATCCATAGAGAACAGCTGCTAATAAATACTGAAAATGTTTGACAATGTTTTTGCCGTTGCCTCAAAAGTATTTGAAGTGAATGATTTCAAAGATCCGTTGTAGGAAGTTAAACCATCCTTGCAGACATTTTCAAAAGAATCCAGCCTCATAACGCTCGTTTGAACCCATCAAAAAACATAGATTTTTTTTTGTAGTTTACGGATAAAGGTGTTTGAAGTGCACATTTTTAGCTCCCTTTTTTCCTTTAAGATATCGTGATTGACACTCGCTTATTAATGCATTACCTATGAAACAAAACCTTATTTTTTTTTACCCTTTATTGACTATTATAATTACAGCGAGTAAATTATAGGGAGTACAAATTTCCATTTAACACAAAAAATGTTTAAATCTTATAGTGTACATAGCGTAAGAAAGTTTCATTTTTATGTGTATAAAATTTAATTTGCGACCAATTTTTGAATTAATTGAGTAAAATTGTAGTTTTTGTTGGGTAATTGTTTTAATCAAATATTAGTCTTTGACTATAAATAAAAAAAAAGTATATCCCGTATTTTGTTTGCTTATAGCTTTTAATATGCTTAAAGAGTTTTTTAATTTATTAATATATTTAAACCAACCAGTAATTAAATCTTACTATACAAACAACACTATAAGCATATACTAAACTCATTAGATTCTATTGGCAAGAAAAGTTGTCATGCGTAAATGAGTTTTCTTCTTAAGTTTATCAAAATAAAACAAAAGTAAGACCATAGTATTGAAAATTTTATGACGGCGAGTTATTTGGTCGTTGATGGGTTAAATACATTTTACTGGACATTACTGTTCAAATTAATTGAAATCATAATTCCCGTTCATTTAAATGTGACTAGCGAAACGCTATGTTGCACGGTCCCTGTTCTTGCTGATTGAGTCCGCGGACAGAGCAAATATTAAGCTGCATGTTGTCGGTCTACATTTTATTTGCAAAACATACCTTTTAATATGCAGGTTGACCATAATTGAACTTACGTTGCTTGAATTTTTTTGTGGTGGAATTACAATTCCTTCGGGTAATAAGGCTTCTAAAAGCATGGGAGAAATAATTTCCCGAAAAAAAAATTAGATCAGACATGTTCCGGTAGGGGGAAATATGGCGCCACTGCTGTCATTTAAACATACACTCTAAAAAATGAATGCTCGAAAACGACGAAATTTTCATTAATTTTGACGATTCCATTACTGGCAAATGCTCCGAGTTTTCGTTTATTCAAAGTGAGGAAATTTGAATCGTCATTTTTATGAGGATTTGAATGTCGTCTAATCTAAAGAAATATTTCGTCATTTTTGAACATGTGAGTACAACAATGAGATTCAGTTTTCTTAAAATCATGATACAGAATCGTCAAATCACGATCGTGAAAGTTAGGATTCGCGTTTACTCAAAAGTCACGTGATAGTTTGACGAAACAATCCTAAAATTTAACAAAATGAGGCTTGAGGATTCATGAATCGTCAAAAATTAAAGTGTTATTTCTGATAGTGTAGAATCCCCATAAGGTGACCACAAAACTTCAAAATAGCAAGTTCTTAACCACAGTATGATTGGCACATTGGAATTGAAATTATGAAGGCAACAATTGACTACAAAAACTAACAAAGCTGCGCAAATATCAATGCTGTTTTTCGTTGAAATGCATGTTATTTACCTTTTCCAAAGACAATTTTAACGAAAAATCGTAACTTGCGCCGCTTTTTTAGTTTTTGTAGTCAATCATTACCTTTAAAATTAAAATTAGTGACAATCATACTGAGGTACTGGGATAAGGCCATTAAAAATTTATACTCTGAAGTTGTACAGTCGTCTTATGGTGATTTTAGGATTTTAAATGACAACCGAAGTGCCAAATTTCCACCCATCGGAAAATTTTGGAATTAATTTTTTTGCGCTCAATTCTTTTTTCCATGTCATCAATAGCATCGATACCAAAGAAATAGTAATTCTACCTATTATTTCTCTCCATAGAAACCCCCGAGTACCGTCACTTTAATTATGGACACCTTGTATAATTCGTTGAAATATATATTTAAATAAAGAATATATGCTTAGGATTTTTTTTAGGAATAAAGAGTTTAGTATTGTAATGAATAAAACTTTTTTTAAAATAATTTTAAAATATGGAATTCCAATTAAGCTCAAGACATCAATTAGGAGTCCTAAAATCGTCTTCATGCCCTTTAAGGAGCATTTCAAAAAATGAATAGAGAGTCCTATTTCCTCTCAGAGTTTTTGAAACTCACCGGTAACAGAAAAGGTTTTGAAACTCTTTGTGTAAAACTTTTTTTATTTAAAACTGTATTCCATTATTACTTTTATGTGTCATGAAAGTAGAACAATAAAAAAAATCCATGTGTTTCTACTAAAATGAAAAATAATTTATGATTTCTTGGAAGTCAATCAATAACTCTATAAATATTGAACTAACTTTATTATTTATGGCGAATCATTTTAAACCTCGCAAAATGGCAGTTATGGTTGAATGAACATATGTATCTCTAAAGTTTTTACGTACATATTTTTTAATCCTCTAAAGTCAAAAAATAAAAGATTTAATTCCAGCTTTATTATAAAAATGTAATTTATCTTCCATACAGAAATAAAAAGGGCGCTCAAGCACTGTCAAGAGATGGGGAAACATCTACTGAAGGTTTTCTTTTTAATTGAATAAAATACAGGTTTTTATGTTTTATTGGCCAGTTAATCATTACTCTAATTATGTTCACTATTCAGTTCAAGCAGCTAACATTTTGAATACTATTCATATTGGATTTGCTAAAAAATCTGTGAGGACTACTGCAATATTATTGAAATGTAAGAGTCGTCTTTTTAAACAGAGGCAAAAATATATTAAAGAGCGTTTTTCTTTTTGCTTTTATTTTATTTTTTTAAACTAGTAAAAATAGTACATAATAGGAGGTATTGAGTAGTGACAGAAATGTGGAATGAAAATAAATTCCTTCTCGAGCCTCGATTATAGTAGGTCTATCGAGAATGCAAGCTTCGAAAACATTTTTCTCTCCTTCCCCGCATGCGGTTTTCTTCGAAACGGCGGGAGCCTGTTTTCCCCCCCACCCTACATGGGGAAATACTAATTATTTTGATTGTAAAACTCAAGCGCGCTAGGATTAGATGAGCGATGTTCCCCCCTTTTCCTAAAAAAACCCAGTAAAGGGAGGGGGAAGAGAGTCTTTTCGAAGCTTACATTCTGGCTAGAAATGGTATAGTAAGTCAATGTCACTTGGAAACAGAGCATAGATAGAAGAAAAAACAGGAATGAAAAATGGAAGGAATTTAACTTAAACAATCCAATTAAAAGAAGCATGAAATACAAATTTTTCTAACCTGGAAAAGCTTTTGATCACCCTAAAACCTTGCCTTCTTACTGGGGTAGGATAGTAGGGTAGGGTAGTTAACATTTATATTCCGGCTTGTGTGCTTGATCAGAAACTCGCTTATAAGCCTTCGTCAAATAAAACAGATACAGAAAGAGTTTTACTGCTAAGGACTGTTTCTTTATTCAAGTAGAAAAAAGGACGATAGGAAATAATACTTCAGATGTTATAACATTAAAAGCCATTTTCTATTAACCATAAATAATTAGTTACTCCAGTAAAAACCTGGGCTGCTACACCATTGTTTTTAGCTACCAAAGGGGATTTCTATATCCTTATAGAAAAATGAATGCTATCCTGTATGGGATATAAGACTTTTGTGTTAACATCGGCCGTTTTCATACTAACCATATGGAATTATTTCTGGAAAAAAAGGAAATATGGATTGGGAACGACAGTCAAGTGAGGAATGGTCCTTAATGCCCCTCCGTCTATGACGATTAGCTGGCACTGGACCTAATTATAGCGCCCATAGTCTTAATGTCAGGGGAGATAAGTTTTTCGCTGACTTCTCTATGGTATATGGCTCTATGCATTCTGGTCAAGTACTAAGTTCGCATCAATAAAAAGTGTGAATGCGAACGTGATCTGATGTTTCATTAACTTTTATGCAAAAAAGAAACATATAAAGAACTCAATTCAACTTTAAAAATTCTTAATATTTTTATTTTGAAATTCATTTATCAAAAGACAATTGATGTGCATATTGGAAGAAATGCCAAGTGACATTTAAAAAAAAAAATTAAGATTTTTGCGTCAATGAACATATTACTAACTTCTATCTTTAACCATAAGTTTCCCCCTTTTCGTAAACTTTAAGTTTATTATATTTCTTGCGGTTTGCAAGAACCTTTTCCAACAGATATTAGTGCAAGCTAAAAACCTCAAAAATCATTTTCCCGTTTTCACCTTTTTGTCACTTAGCACGTTTTTTTCTATTAAGCTCTTCCATTGAATTATTATACAAAGAAACACCGAAATATGCTTTTGCTTAATTTTTGTAGACGACACTCATCAAAATGTACTTCTCAATAAAGTATCAATTTGATTTGAAATTGCAAACATAAGAGTTTACCTAATAAATGGGGAGTCAGAGGGTGAGTTTTTAAATGAGTGTTTTATTCTGCATTTTTTTAATAATTGACGTGTACTTCAAAATCGAATTTTTTAATGACATTTTTCAATAACTTCTAGTTTCTATGTGCTGAATTTTTTGGCACATCACCGTTGTCTGTAGCTTTTTAGGTTTTGGACTATGATTGAGTATGACAGACAGACAGACTCAGCCGTAATAAAAACTTCCACTTTGAACGTTATAAACGTAGTGTGAAAGCGAAAAACGTACGTTGTTGTTGAAAAAGCAGTCTAACATAAAAGCCACGGCCATGGAAAAATTAAGCCATAGGATGACAAATTTTAAAGACATCCAACAACACTTTTTTATCCGGTGCTTTCATCAATCCAACGGATTTGTAGGAGCTAATAATAAATTACTGACGAATAAAAATCCTAGTTTAATCATTATAAAAGTAAGTTTTAATTTTTCTTAATTAATACATAAGAAGCTTTTGGTATGTTTTAGACTTCATAATGTAAGACTCTTTAAGGAATTATTTTAAAATAACATAATTCTTTTATCCGACGATTTTGGCAATCCGTCAGGGGTTTTATACTATATAATTTTTGCAACCCTCATATTTATGTATTTTCTTATGAAATTATTAAGTTTGTTTCGTTTATTTCGTATGTTATCTTTATCTATAAAAAAAGTTTTATCTTACAATAAAACTGTTAGTCAATTGAAATTGCTATCTCTTTTGAAATTTATTAACGTTCGTGGTGCCATCTCACAAACTCTGTGTGAACTATTTTTAACGTGAAGTATGAAAGTGATAAACAAAAATTAACAATGTTCTTTTCATAATAAAAATTAAACTAAAACTTCGTTTTATTCAATGTTATTTAAAATAATGATATGGCAAAATGATTAATTTTTTTAATAACAATTAAAAACTTTACCCAAAATCTGACTTCCTCACTACGTGTATGTCTTGTCTGTAGTAATTTCATTGCAACTCTCTTTTAGACGAGAATCTTTTATTTCAAGTCAACACAAAATACCAGACACTATACACGTAGAATTTCAGGAGCTTTTACCAAGATGTTTATAGCAGTTACATTTTTTCCGTTCTGTCAAAACGCGTCGCCAAAACGAACGCCCGAATTATTTTACACTCTCTTCAGTTCAGTTTTTGGCTAAACAAAATAAATCATAACAAAAAATAATTATGTACAAGAAATGTACACGTCACTACAGTATTATGGTTTTCATAAGTACTTATCTTCAATCTTGCACTGTAATTTATTTAAATCAAAAGAAATAAGTGGATTTCAAGGTAGACAATTGGTAATGATGAAATTTGAAGATGGCAACAAAATTATATTAAAATTAACTACCAAACTCCTCCCCTTCAGGGACATGTCTAAATTGTGGAGGTGGCGACAGATGGTAGCATCTGTCATTTGTGTATGTGCGTGTCTTGTGTTGTCCTACTTGACGATGGTTTATAAGCGGGTCCTTGCGACCAAGCACACAAGCCTGAAAATATATGTCTACCCAACCAACCAACCAACTACCAAACTCGCAAACTCCATATTCACATTCAAATATATATCATATCAGTCTTTTTTTCGTATAGGAAGTTTTCAGTGATTAAATTTTTTAATGAAAATTTTATAATTTGAAGCGTCGTTTTGAAGCCCCGTTACCCTGAGATTTTAGTTTTTATGAAATTCGAAAGCCAAAATTTGCGGAAAGTATACTATCTTCTCTTTAGTAAATATGTCAATTAAAAGAAAGGTGGCCAAAACATTGGAAAAAACTGTACATTTGTATAAGTAAAATTAAATTAGAGATATATTTAATTTAAAAGTCAATAAAATTAAATTTTAAATTGGTAAAAATTGCTTTTATACGGAGCAACTTCATATCAAAGCCATAACAACATCATTTCTTACCCATTTCAAATAGTTCTGACGCATCTCAGACACATTTTCCGTAGCGTGATCGCGTGCAAATTTCTCCCATGTAAGAATCTCTAAATCTGAAAAGGGATGAAGACGGCAGAATGATTTTCGTACAAGCTTCTTCTTTATTTAACCTGTTGAAAGGAGGAAGCCTATCTGAAACCTCTCCAAAGAAAATAGCTGATTTTAGCATTTAGCTATTCATAATCACTGATTAAAAACTATGCATCTTCTACAAATTGTGCCATTTGGCGTCAAAAAGAAGCCATAAAGTTTTTTCCTCTCAATCCTATAAGTGTTACTTTTACCATTACATTGACACAGCGAGAAGACATTGGTTTGGATATCCGACTTCCAATTCCATTCACCCATAAGTTGTATTAATCAATGTCAGACAGTTAAGATTACAGTAAACAAAAGAAAACAAATAACTTTGAACAATATTTCCTACCAGAATTAACATAGTTTTAAACGTATGGAATCTGCAGTGTTCTCTAAAACTTACCAATTCAATCATTGTGTAAACAGATTTGAATTTAAATTTTGCCAAGCTCCTTTACTCATGATCTAAGCATTCACTCTTAAAACAAACGAGTGATTTCAACTCAGTCTGAGTTAATTTTCACTCCTCCAGTGCCGAAAATGCACTTCTCCTACAGCACAGGAGTGGATTCGTTGTATGTTAAATCTGCGACAAGAGCACTCCAAACGAGTGATTTTAACTCAGTCTGATTTAATATTCACTCCTTTTCGGTGTCGAAAATGCACTTCTCCTACAGGAGTGGATTTCACTCCTTTGTTTTAAGAGTGTTATTTGTATGAATTTAAGGTTATTATGATTCACATATGATATCCACTTATTTAAGAACCACTTAATTTATTACATACATCTGCCTCAATAAAAAAAATTACTATTTAATCTCTTACTTCATATATTCTTATTTATAAAACTTTTATGCTTCTGACCGCGTTTTAAACAGCTGTGTAAACTGCACTAAAACTGAATATCAAAGCAAGTAATACACATGTATTAAAAGATACTAACCGCAATGATTCGACAAAGTTTTAACTTGTAATTGTATTAAAAAATCATCTGTATTTATTAATTACTCTACATAGCGTTGTCTTTTAAATTATGGGTTCTCCAAGCTCTGATCAATGGCTCGGATAAAATTTGCTCACAAACTGCTTATCCACACCTTAGAGATATGCCAAAAAAAATCCAAATAACACAGCATTGACTTCCAAACGATATCAGGCCAAATAACCAAAAGTCAAAAATCTGTTAAATTTTACAGTTTAACTACAATATAACTTATAAAGAATAATAACTGTTATTTTTTCATGACCGCTTAAGTCACCATTTACTGAGCGAAACACCTATATTTATAGCTGTACTTTGGAATTGCATCAAAGGAGTTGGATTATTTTAATTGGATTTTCAAAATCAGAGTATCGAACTGTTAAAATAGGATTCGAAAGTGACTACGGAAAGACAAACGGTCACCACGATGCCATTGCCTAATTTATATATATATATATATATTGAGCTCTTTCTAATTAAAAAAAAAAGGATAGTAAGCTAAAAATGGAATATGCGCTGCTTTCATAATAAACAAATAATGAAACTTCAAAAAATCATTTTGTGTTGTACATTATGGCGTCATTCCAAAATGTTTTATTTGACGAAAATAAATTTTCATTCAATTATTAATGCAAACAAAATCTCATGCTATTGTTGCTATAGGAACACACTCTCAGAAATAACACTTTCATTTTTGACGATTCATGAATCCTCAAGCCTCATTTCGTTAATTTTGAGGATTGTTTCGTCAAACTATCACGTGAATTTTGAATAAACGCGAATCCTCACTTTTACGATAGTGATTTGACGATCTGCATCTTGATTTTGAAGAAACTGAATCTCATTGTTGTACTCACATGCTCAAAAATGACGAAATATTTCTTTAGATTAGACGACATTCAAATCCTCATAAAAATGACGATTCAAATTTCCTCACTTTGAAGAAACGAAAACTGAGCATTTGCCAGTAACGGAATCGTCAAAATTAAGGAAAATTTCGTTGTATCAAAAAATGAATGATTCATTTTTTAGATTGCATTGATTACCAATGCATAAAAATAAATTTCTAGTTAAATTTATATCAGCAGACTGGGAGGTTGACAAATGTCGCTCCAGCCGAACAGGCAAGTCTAAAAAGACAAGTATCTGATTTCATATTTTAATTCTAACAACAACTACAAAAAAAAAATCAAGTTCAAAATCAGGTAGGCAAAGTAGCCCAAAATTGAGGAGAAATTTCCCTGGTACTCAATTGGAGCAACATCGTGTGCTAGCTATAACGGGCACGTCGGTCCCAGTGTACTTGGGGAACCCGTAATTAAGTCGCAAGTTTTATTATTTTTTTTCTTCTCAACAATTATCTGTCTATTTGATGTGAACTGGTTTTGAACAAGAGACCTTCTTTATGAAAGGTCGATGTTTTGAAGACTATTCTACGGAGCTCCTAAGTGTCTTGTTATGAAAAGTAGGTGCATATATATTCCGGCTTGTGTGCTTGATCAGAGACCCGCTTATTAGATGTCGTCAAGTTAGACAGACACAGAAGGAATGTTAACTGTCACTGAGAAAGGAAAGTACACCCAGAGCGAAGGAGGGAATCGAGCCCGCACTCGTTACAGCGCGCAGACTGCTAGCTTAATGGTCTGCGATCCAAACCACTCCGCCATCCGGGCCCCTTATGGAGGATACCTTCTTTCCTCTTCTTAGTTATCCAACATATAGATCATGTGAAAAATAAAAATCCTGAAAATAAATGACGTTGTGTTTGTGCGACTGGTGCACGTTGAGCTTTTAGTGGATCAAATTCCGATGACGCAATAAGTTTGCATTGGGTTCCAGCTCAGGTATAGGCTTTGCTGCGTGACAGCACTTCATAATGTCAAGCCTAGTCAAATCAGCTTTTAATAGTTAACAAGATATACTTTTTCACTGCGTAGCTATAGTGCGACGTTAGTTCAAATGAAGCCAAATAATTTTTGTTTTAATGTTCCAGTACATTTCCAGTAACAAGAGACGACACCAATTTTTTTTTAACCAGCCAACTTTAAATATTTAACCGAATATAAGTTACAAGTTCACCGAGAATGTTCGTGGTTCTGTCCTTGTTCTAGCCATACCATAGACACTTTAGTGCACGATGAAAGGCTGGAAACAGTCATTCGGAATCGATTAAGTTACAAGTGTATCTAACCAATGCGGTAAATTATAAAACTAGTATTTCTGAAAATGGAATAAAAAAAAACGGAATAATGCATGTATTTTTATACTTATTTTGTATTCGTATCGTGATATGTGGCACAAAATGGTTACAGCTGTCAATTTTTATCACATTATTCATGAAGTTGCTTAGAAGAATATGATTTTAGTGGATAAACATATTGCGGTGTTTCACAAATATCAGTATTTCTATACAGATATTTCTATACAAATATTTCATATACAGACATTTCTGTACAGATATTTCTATATAGATGTATCAATTAGGCGTTTACTTGTACTTTAAATTTTTTTATTGGTTCTATTTTATGGTAGTTTTCTAGATATGCAAATTAAAAAATATTAACAACTTACAATCAACAAAATTTTGCCAACTCAACGCCTAAAAAACCTACAATTATAAAATTTTAAAAATGCATTTGACTTAGAATGGTGTTGTATTGTATTAAATAGCTTGAAAATATTTCATGCATTCTATGACCTTAATAAACTATCAAGCATTCAAAATAATGTGACCAGTATTAGTTTTTTTACAATGAAAATTTCTTAAATTTTGAATATGTCAGAGAAACTGGGTCTTGTCATAGAAATGTCCAAAGTTTGTATTTATTTGAATATAAACAGGACTTCACATGACTTGATCTCCATTTTCAAATTTCTTCTTTACAATTTTTTTTTCTATACATAAGAAACCATTAGAGAATAATGGCCAAATAACTTGACGTGGTATATCTTTTCTTCTAGAAAATTTACAAATAAATTTCAAATCTAAAGTTTCATTGTTAATTTACATTTAATCTTATACTATAATACGAGGAATTCTTGCCAAGTCGAAAATCGCCCCAGAATTAATAAACTCCGACAAACTTGGGGATTGGGGGAAGCGCTACGGTCAAGCAGTTCGTTGTTACAGATAGGATATTTTCAAAATTTATTAGTTCGCCATAATGGCTACTTTCCTGATGCCATCTGCTAAAGCTATAAGCCTCTGCTTAAGCTATAAATGCTCAGTTAAGATTTTAATTTTTCAAATTTAAATAAATTCAACCTTGCTTTAAACTTTATTGAGTTTTACAGAAATGGTAACATGAATATTTTTAGTTCCGATCAGTAGACGATTTTAGTTCTATTCTGTTCATTGGCGAATTTTGGCGATCTTGAAAATTTATCGAATGGTTGCTATACCTATCGAGTTGAATGAAGTATGAAATGGAATGTTTACCACATTTCGACATTTTCGTTGCTTTTCAACGAAACGCCAATTATCAATTACATTTCATTTCCTTTGACTTTTAAAACTTTACCTTTGTATAGAATAGTTCCCTTTCCAAACTCTAACTTTGTTTACAATGGTGCACTCTAACTAATGTGACCAGACGTCCCGCTTTTGGCGGGACAGTCCCGCTTTTTGTGTTACTGTCCCGCGGGCCGAATGCCCCGCCAAAACGTCACGCTCTTTTGTAAAAGTCCCGCAATGTCCCGAAAAACGTGGAAATTGTAAATAAAATAGACTTTTTTTATGAATAATCGTTGTAAAACGCTATGATGTCTTTAGAAATTGTTAAATGAAGTTAAAGTCATCAACAAATTGGTTGAGTATGGGTTCTGTTTGCATGGAACCACTGCTGCTGTTGAACGCGCCTTCCTTATCTTTCTTATACCAAGTGTGTAATTGTGCGGAGGGACTATTATGTGCATAAAAAAATACTTAAAAAATACACCGGGGGGGGGGGTGATGGAGTGCCCCACTTTTTGGTTTTGAAAATCTGGTCACATTAACTTTAACCTGTTATCTTTTCACCAATGGTTTCACAAATTTTCTTATGGTATGTATTGTTTTGATAAATCATAATTGAAAATTTAAATCTTCGAGTTAGCTTCGATACCTGTTTTCTCCGAGCAGAGCTCGGTCACCCGCTGGTTGTATAAAAAACACATTTCAAAACTTTTTTTTTATTTTGTAACTAGCTGTTATACCCGACGTTGCCCGGGTAGAGGTGAAATAGCTATTTATGCAACAAGTGTGAAAAGTAATACTTTTTAAAACCAGTGGATTTTATTTTACGAGCGAGGTACGAGCGAGTGAAATAATGACACGTGTTTTAAAAAGTTTACTTTTCACACGTGTTTCATACACTATTTTTTTTTTAATTACGTGAAAAAAATCAAATCTTATTGGTTATAAACATTTCACGTGCTAATTAGACTAAAATGAATTTTGAGTTTCCAGCAGAGATGTCAAAGAAGACAAACCAATGAACTCGCAGTTCGGAGCGCGTGACGTTATAAAAAAACCTATAAGCGTGTTTCAACATTTTGTCAAAGAAAGCTACCAATGAGCTCGCAGTTCAAAGAGCGTGACTTAAGAAATATTCCCATCGCGAGAAAAAAAATCATAGATTCAAAAATTATTCACGCGCATATTTTTAAATAAAGCAGATCGATAAATCCTTGGATTTTATGAGTATTATCATATCGAAATTTTACTTGAAATGTTGGCATCTTATGAAAAGAGTGAAAAAAAGTACTTTTTTTTCACTGTTTTTCGGTTAAAAAAAAGTACATTTTGTCACTGTTTCAAAAAGTTTGACTTTTTGCACGCGTCTGATATTGAAATTAGAATGTAAAAGTCGGATTTTTTTCACGCAATTATAAAAATATAATTTAATAGTCAATTTAACTATTTTTTTCTTTCATTTGAGTTACATAAGATATGAAGATTACCCAGTAATTTTTTCCATTTAATTACCCATCTTGGATATAGTAATGATTAATATTAATTTCTCAAAAATACCTTTAATAAGAAGCTCAAATTAAAGAGAATACATATTTAAGTAAAAAAAATAATCAGTAAGAATTCAAAATAAGCTACTCCAGCAAACAGCAAACGATTTGCATTTTTTAATAAGTTTATTTGCTTTTTAATAAGCTTATATTGCTGATACCGTTCGTTATTAAAGTACAAAATCCTGCTACTTATAATACATTGAAAATTCAAAATTTTAAAAATGCTATAAAATTAGCAGTTAATGTCATCGTAATTTCCCGAATAAAAACATTTTAGCTCATTTGGCGTGTTTGAAAAATTTGGCGATGAAAATATATAGCTACCATTGCACCCATTCAGCTCTGGCGCAAAGTCCATGGCACAACCAACCAGCTATTAAAAAATACTCTTTTGCGCGTTTTTCGTAATAACTTGGAGAGTTTGGCAAAGTATTTGGCGAAAAAAGGAAGACATGAAACCCTAATATGCATCTGTCTTGCGACGGCCTTCAAAAAACAACATAGTTCAGTAAAAGCCTAACTATGCTTTTTAAAAAAAATCATAATTAAAATCATATATATACACAATAAAATAATAGAATTTAGACTGGTAGGATTACGTAACTTGAAACATATCCAACTATTTTTTCAAATTATTAATTTAGTTTCTGAAGGCAATGAACAAATATTAAATAAATTAAACATTTTCAATTTCAATTGTTTTAAAAAAAGTTTTATTTAAATTTTTCTTCCTGATGGCATCACGAAAGAGGAAAAATGATCGGATTTGAGCGAAAGTAGTGTACTTTTCCCCTTAAAACGTTCGAAAACGATAGAAGGAATGTTCTGATTCGAAAAATTCTTAGCCTATGTTTGTTCTGGAGATGAGATGAAATTTTGTGCCAAATTTCGTGACGATCTGTTGCGTGGTTCTTAAGTTTTGCGTCCTATACAAACAAACAGACAAACAGAAGTCGCCTTTTATGTATATAGATTAACAGTTTGTGATTTTTATGCTATGCAATGCTTTCTAAAATACAATTACAAAGTAACATTTAAATGATGTTAAATTCAAAGCAACAATTTTCTTAAATAATATAAAAAAAATTTTCAACAATAGTTTTCGTTTAAAATAAAAAGCTGATTTTTTTTACTTAAAATTTGTTGGCGTCATCTACATGAACGTGGGTGTACTATCCGTGTCATGAGAACATTTAAATACGTAATCTGTGAATTACTTCACCATAAGAATTTCTAGCAAAAAAATATAAGTGATCTGATTTAATACTAAGTTGAAGCAAGTATTATATTGAAAATAATAACATGGAGTAAACCATTCAAAAATTGCTTTTGATATCACTTTTGCCAATAATTCCAAACTCAATTTAATAGCTTTGATCAAAATAAACAAGATGGCAGCACTACTATTAAAGAAGTTGAATAAAAGACTAGATTTCTATACCTTTTTGTCTTTCGTCTTTTATTAAATGCATGCATCGAGGTTTTTTCTTTCTTTTTTTGTATTTTTATTTTAAATTTTTCGAAATGGCTTTTTATAAATTTTAAAAACTACATAAATTTTACTAAATGCGCAAGCTTCTAATGGCTCGCCTGAGAAATTTACCTGTTTTGTGCTTGTTTTGTGTGCTGGACAAACATATATCAATTGCTTAGTGTTTTGTCCAGTTGGATCTCGATAACGCGAACGCACGTAACACGAAATATTGCTTAAGGTGAACTGAATGTATTTCCCCGGTATATAAAGCTTCAATCCAATTCTAAAAAAATAGTTCAACACGAAATCACATATCACATAAAGCATCCTACTTAACCCGAACAAAAAAATTTAGAATCTGGCTATTTTTTGCTATTTGTTATAATTTGACTATTGGAGGTTGTTTCTTAAAAATTTTCCTAATTTTCCATCTGATCTTTATTAAAACTGCTTTGTACATGCGTTATTAGTATATTACGTAAAAAAATGCTAGTAATTTTTAGATGTTATTTTTTAAACTATTTGCTGGCTCAGAGTTTAAAAAAAAAAAACCTGATGGTTAACGTGAAATTCTGTAAAGTTTCAGTTAAATTGTGAAATTAAACTTAAATAAACTTTTTAATCAAACCATAGGAATCGTTTGCATCATACAGAAATTTATGTTTCCGAACTTCCTTAATGAGATCAATTTCCATTTTTGCTGTCCATTTACTACCCATTTTTAATTGCTCAGATTTTTGCATTTTTTCAAGCAAGGAAAATTGGCGTCTTAAAAAGTAAATAAACAACCAGTTGGCGAAGTTGTAATTGGGTTTATTTACTTTTAAATTCAATTTATTTTGTTTTGTTTAATTTTAAAAAATAGGAAACGTTTAAAGCATAGTGATTATTCATTACATTCATTCAGCTAAAGTAAAGCATATAAAGTTTTTGCGATTGGGGTCGAAAATTCGAAATGGAGATTTTCTGTTTTCTACAAGTTTTGGAAGGTGTTGATTCTTAAAAAATGGTTTTGAACAGTGTTGGGCATGCAATTGATCAATTGTCAATTGTAGGAGTAATTGCAATTGAATTTTCAATTGCACCTTGAAATTGATTTTTTAATTGCAATTAAATTAATTGCAATTGAATTTTCAATTGCACTTTGTAATTGATTTTTTTTAATTGCGATTAAATTAATTGCAATTAAATTTTCAATTGCACCTTGCAATTAAAAGTTTAATTGCAATTAAATTAATTGCAATTAACTTTTTAAGTTAAAAATAACAATTAACTTTACATTAAAACGGAACGAGTTGGTTCGTTTTTTTGGTCAGTTGCTTTGTTAAGTTGGTTGGTTTGGTTGTTGGTTTTGATGTTTGCTTGGTTTGATAAGTTGGTTTGGTTGGTTATTTTAGTTGGTTGGGTAGGGTTGGTTGGTTAGTCGATTGGTTTGGTTGGTTAGTTGGTTGGTTGAATTGTTTTGGTTTATCAATTGGTTGGATTGTTTGGTTTTGTTGGTTGGTTGATTGGTTGGTTGGTCGGTCTGTCGGTCGTAAAGACGGTCTTGGTCGGTCGGGTTGTCGATCTTAGTCGGTAGTCAGGTTGTCGGTCGGGTAGTCGGATTGTCGGTCGGTCGATTTGTAGGACTTGGACGTTCGTAGGGTTGTCGGCTTGGTCGGTCGTCGGGTTGTCGGTCAGCAGTCGGATTGTCGATATGTCGGGCAGGATGTCGGTATGTCGGGTGAATGTCGGTCTGTCAGGCAATGTCGGTCTGTCGGGAAGTATGTCGGTATGTCGGACAGTATGTCGGGAGGAATGTCGGTCATGGTCAGTTGTCGGGTTGTCCGTCGGTCGTTCTTGGTAGGTCGGTCGGTTGGGATGTCTGTCTGTCGGTCGGGTTGTCGATCACAGTCGGTAGTCGAGATGCCAGTCGGTCAGGAATTAGGATTGTTGGTCGGGCAGCCTGATTGTCGGAAATTAACAATGCTGGTTGGTCGGGCAGCCTGAAAACTGCAATTAACAATTAATTAATTGTTAATTGCAGTTTTCCGCAATTGACAATTGATTAATTGTTAATTGCAGTTTTCCGCAATTACAATTGATCAATTGTTAATTGCAGTTTTCCGCAATTACAATTGATTAATTGTTAACTGCAGTTTTTCGCAATTACAATTGATTAATTGTTAATTGCTGTTTCCGCAATTAACAATTGATTAATTGTTAATCATTAATTGTTTTTGCAATTGAAATTTGCCCAACACTGGTTTTGAACATGGTCAGTCTGCCTGTCTGAAAACGCTCTGCTCTACAGCTCGAACTATTACGAACTACAAATGTGGTACACGAGTTTCTAGTACTTGTCAGACTGCATATTAAAGTATCTGAGAAAATCTTGCTTGAGCAAAAGTAAGGTGAAAAAGAACTTTTATTTTTAAGGTATTCCTGATACCGGCGTTACATACGTCTAGCATTTGCTCTAGCAGCGGCCTTGAGAATCTCAAGGTAACCGCTTTATACGTATTTATTCGCACATCCGCTGAAGCCGGATCTCAAGGCCACCAACCCAACTTTTGTCGGCTTTCTGGCCAAGATCAAAGGAAATGGTGGCCATTAGGTAAATAGCAAACATCTTGGCGTGTTATCTCTTTTTTAAGTGATCCTTTGAAAAATTATGTAAAACATCAAATTGAATTGTTGTTTTTCTTATTTTTTTATTTAAAGCAGGACGCATTCATGATTTTGAAAATAAAATTCAAGCACATAAATGAATGAAATTCAAAATTTGACACTGTAAAATATGTTGATGATAAAATGCTTTCTATGTTAATAAAAGTATTGAAACTCTTATTTATATCTTACCCGTAATCAATACAATTAATTTTTTAACAAGATTTTGTATTAAAATACTGAAACCTGGTTGGAGTTAATAGCTTAATCAGTTATTTTAATACATATAATTTCTAAATTTTTGGCAGACAATACTGAAAACACTTTTTTATTTGACCTGATTTTAATCAGTAATACTCCGGCATTAAAAGTTTTAAATATAAGTACGGAAAAGGACAGTCATCAAAAAAACAATCCAGAAAAAAATGCACTTTCCTATACACTTTTAAACAAAAAAAAAATTCCCCGTTAAATATTAGGAATGGGCAGGGACCGGCAGCAAAGATACCAGTCATGCCCCGTTAAAAAACAGTCATGTCCTGTTTTTTTTTGTTTTTGTTTTTTTAAACAGTCATGCCCCTTAAAGATGGTATAAACAGTTAAAAACTGTAAAAATACGGAGATTTGAGATAAGGCCCTTTATTTAGTGGGTCAAACCGTTTTCCACCAAATACTTGCTTTTTAGCCTTTCTCCCCAACGAAATTTGACGTGTCGGGGAGCGAAATTTACGGGGGCGGGGGCTTTCAAAAGAATATGGAATGGTGAATAACCTCCTCTGTGTTTATAAACAATCCGAGACATGGGGGGTGATCCCACAACGATCATGCAGCTTTCATTTGACTCTTGGTTTCCAAATGGCTTGGAGCAATAAGCTTGTGTTCAATCAAACATCAACGGTAGGTATTCAACGATTCACAAGCAGCAATCAAAATTTCGTCATCCATAATCTAGTTGATTTTAAACAATGAATAAAATCGCCGCGCTATACAATCTCACTCGCCAATTTCTCGCCAACCAAAGGTCGAATCGCTAGAGGTCAAAGCGCTTCGAGCGTCTGCGTCCAGCAGCCGCTCGACGCATGTGAACCCAGTGTGAAAAACGAAAAGAGATATAGACATAATACAATAAGGAGTACGTAAATATCATTGTTAAAAGTTTTTTTATTAAATTAACTGTTTTATCGTTGAGTGAAAAATATTTGCTTTTATAATTTTTTGTTCCCATTTGTAAACAACAACCTGTGAAGAATGCCATTATTTACCCTGTGACTCCACGTCAAGATATTCAGTGAATAAGCAGGCTCGGTTTGACATTAAAAATATCATATTTGAACAACATCATGACAATCTTACTCCACCGACAAGGCTCTCAAAACATAGCACGATAAAAAAAAATCCAATAAGTTATCCAAATTCCATTGATCTAAATTCGGATAATAACATAATTAAGTATTTGTTATTCCATTAAATAATTGTCGTAGTAGTTAAAATATTTTATTTTTTATTATATAATAAAAAGTCCAAAGATATATATATGGGCAATTCTACCATAATTTTTAATTTTATGTCCCTTGGGCATAACTTTTAAAAAAATTCATATTTCTTTACCATTTTTTCTTATTATACTAAAAGACTGGTCCTTTAATAATTGCAAAACGTAATTTTAAAGCAAAGAAACTCCAAAAAAATTTTAGAACACAAAACAATGCAGAAAAGTCCTTACCATCGTGTGTCCCGAAAGTCAAATTTTAAGTTTAGGGCCCAATCTAATACTTTTTTTAGCTAAAAATTACATTCATTTGGATTTTAAATTGAACTAATACTGTAGCTTAACGATTTCCTTCCATTGAATTTTGGCTTTTAACATTTATAATGCGTTTTTCTCGTCTCCTAACTTTGTCCCTGGGTTTTGGTACATTCACTGACCTCATTCCAAAAGTGGTGAAGAGAGGCACTGTATTGAGCTACAGTGATTCTTCAACCATGAAAACTGTATTGCAAAAAACTCACTTTTCAGTTAGTAGCCACATATTATTGCTAAAATTCACCAATAGGCCCAAAATTTAAAAAAACTTAGTGAAATTGCCTGCGAGGCTTTATTGCTTTCCTTACAGTCTCCCAGGTTTAAGGTCAATTTTTGCTTGATAATTGAATTTTTTTCTATAAATATGTTTAAGTGGAGTACAAGAAGTAAAAAAATCCTTTTTTATTAAACTGGAGTTAATTTCAACACAAGAAAGACCGGAAAACAGCGTGAATGTCCTTTCCTTCCGTTCCTGACCTTCCGATCATTACCGTCGTTAGGATCTAGGGATGGAAAATCGAAACCAGTTTTAAGACTAACCGGTTTTTTACGATTTCGGTTTCATTGATAAACAGTTAGTTTCGTGAGGCCGGTTTAGACCGGTTTCTTTAGAATCGGTGTTTTTAAAAAACTGCCGTCCCTTATTATAATTTTTTGTTTTTTACAAATAAGCTTTGCTAAACTTTTTTTCGTAATTCTAGAACCCTTATAAACCTTTTGATAAACATTTAAAGTGATTTTGAAAAAATAAATTTTACAAGTTTTTAATACCTGAAATTAAAAATTATGGTAGAACTACTCATATGTATAATAAACGTCTGTCCATAATTGTCCATTTTCCCCAAGGTTAAGCGTGTCTGACACGCATATGGGAAATGACATTCTTTACTCCACTAAGTATTGACGCTAGAAAGTTTGTTACTATTTTCAGGATTAAGTTAATAATTTTACTTCGTAATGGTCTGTATTTTCTCACTATTATTTATGTACCTATGATGTAGTAGAACATAGGCTGATGTGTAATGGTGATATTGCGATAGTTCCAGACAATACCCATTGGGGTGAAGTAAATAGCCATATGATAGCTAGCTTATTTTTTATATCAAAGTTAAACTGGAGTATTACGGAGATAATAATGAAGGCATTTGTTTAAAAGATTTGAGAGGTGTGTGGGATTTCAAAGCATTTTTTAGCATATGCTTTGAAATCAATTATATACGATGACTGTAACGTAGTCATTGTCAGCGATAACTGTTAGCTCAATGTGAATAATCATGTAAAAGCACCAAATGGGCAATTCCATAAAAAATGTCGACTTTTTGAAAGGGCAATTTTTTTTTAAATATCTGCAAGTTGGGTTTAAAAATATATTCCAAGCTTTCAAATTATGGTTTAATAAACCAGGGCGATAAAGAACATCTATTCCCATTTCCCGAAGGAGAAGATAAATGCCGTGTGGACAAAAAGGTTTGAATTTTCCGTAACACAAGAAATTAGTCAAAAAAAAAATGATAAAATGCCTTTAAAAAAAAATTTTATTATCTTTTAATCATCAACAGTAACACATATAAACTGAAAAAAAAAACAATTTTCCTGTAAAAATAGCTTTGTGGTAATTCTTTTACATCATTTCTACAGTTCAAAATGACATTCCGTCACACATGGAATTGCCCAAATAATAAATCCAATGAGTAAAAATGACTAGCTATTATAAAATAAAAGTTCTATAAGTAAAGTAATAGTAAAAAGCTTTTGAATTTTAGAGATTAGTGAATATAAAAGAGTAAGTGTAGCTAAGATATAGAGTTTGTTCATTTTCGACTTTGCTAACCATGTTTTGAATGGAACATAGCCACCAATGAACGGACTGGTCTCTTTGTCTCAGTTAAACTTTAGAGAATTCGAGCTTTGCAACTTCACCTATCAATTTTACAAACCCTACAAAAGCAAAATGTTTACTTTTACGCCAACTTCCTCTTATAGTTTTTAGTGTATCTATTATTAGTAGTATCACGGGTAAAATATATTTGTCATGCAATGCCCTAAACATAACACATTATGATATTGTTTTTTGTATATAATTTTTCTCGAATGTATTTAAAGGATTAAGATTTGGCAGATTTATATCCTAAGAACAAATGGCAACTAAAAATACGGAACACATTTTTAACCCTCTAATGTATTTTTCATGCACCTTTAGGCAATCTTCTTGAACCTGAGATAAGACTGAAAAACGCACAAAGTAGATAAAGCAATTACGAAAGATAATAAACACTGTTATTTTGAGGTATAGAAAGAGTTATGTGGTCTCTTTAAAAACCAGTAATTTATACATATAATACAGGTACGTAAGGTAAGTAAGTACAAAACCTTCAATTACAGAACATTGAACGACTGTAATTGGTACATCAATTAACAAAATACCCGTATCGAGAAATTTTGTTTCAATTTTAAAATTTAATCAATTTTTAAAATTGTAAAGTTTAATTTCAGTAGTTTGTGGAGACTGTAATAGAGAGGAAAGGGTAAAAAGTAGAATTAGCTCTTGTCATAACAATTAAGGGGTCGTCTATAGATTCTATGTTGACGAATTTTTTATGCCCCCATCCCCCTCAGGATATTTCGCTCGTTTTTGATGTTTTGCTCGCCCCCTTCCCCTCCCCTGTATATCACGTGACATTTTTTAAAAATTCGTATTTTTAGTTTCTTTCAGCTGCACCATAAGGATACACTTGCCATTTCTATACTTCGGTTAAAAAATCACATACGATGCACATTTTGCCTGCTTTGTCTGTGAAACTATTTCGAACACGTATAGCATACATTGGCCAAAATTGAAACCAATAAAGAGAACATAAATAAACGAACGCCAATCGAATCTGCATAAAAGATCGTAAAAATCTGCCCCCCCCCCCCCCCCTCCCACAGTGTTTTTTAAGTATGGTTCGGAAAAATGTTTCATATTACCATGCAAGATTTTATACCAAATTAGTTGAATCGAGAAACAAATTTTACTTTAATTTAACTCGGTATTTTACGTTGGTTTTGCGAATTTCAAAAATACGGGACATTTGACTCGTAATCCCCTAACCCCAACTTGAGATTTGGTGATACTCGGCTCAACCCCGTCCCCCTAAACAAGTTCCGTAATTTATGGACGCCCCCCCCCAAAAAAAGGCTTACTAAATAACGATTTTAGGAAAAAAAATTAACAGAAATCGATTTTAAACCAAAGCAAAAAAAAGTTGTTAGGTCAATTTGTTCAATTGAATATTTTTAACAATAACAAATTATAAAAATTATATCCTTGATCCAAGTCCCATCACAACACAAACTTAATCCACAAAAAGACAAAATCAATTGTTAGCTTAGTACCCCATTCTACGATTAAATAAAAGCGCCAAAACCATACAAACCAGTCTTTGACCTGTTTGAATGCCATTATAACCACACCCAACTCTCTCACAAAGGTAATTTTTACCTTCAAAAAAATTCAGCAAGGCACCGGCAATCCTCGATATTTGACAAAATGCCAAAAACCGTTTTGTACCTCTTTCCCTGGCTTATCGCCTCGCTCCATTTTTGTCGTGCATAATTAATAGATGAGGATTGGAAACTGGCTTAACAAGCGTCCATTCACGGAATCCGTTATGTGGAAATTCAAGGAAAGTGAATTGTAAAGATGCAGCAGTCTTACAGTAAAGAACACCTGTTCTTGATGGTATCTCATGGGTAAGTATTGTTACTCAAAGCTAGAGTGGCATAAATGTTCTACACTCTTAAAACAAAAGAGTGAAATCCACTCCAGTTGGAGAAGTGCATTTTCGACACCGTAAAGGCATGCATATTTACTCAGACTGAGTTAAAATCACTCGTTTGGAGTGGTTTAACACACAAAGGATCCACTCCAAAAAGAGAAGTGCATTTTCCAGTCTGGAGGAGTGAAATCCACTCAGACTGAGTTAAATTAGGAGTGTTTGTTTTAAGAGTGTACTAAGTTTAACCAATTGGGGAAAAGTGTTTACTTTTCCTGCAATATTTAGAAATGTCAAACGGCGTTACTACTAAATAACGAATTGATTGAAAACTTATGTTAATGTTGCCTGGCTAGATTGCAGGAGAGTCAATGAGACTATTATCGAATCAAGTTTAACCCATATTATCTATCCATTAACAGGGTTTGTTATAGTACAGTCTTTTTCATTTAGATAAACCCTCCACGTGGCTCATTCTGATTTGGGAAAGGATATTAATGACTAAAAATATTTATAGGCAATATTTTAGCAGGTTCTTGAACATGTGATGCCCTTGTTATTTCCTAAAATTAAAAAAAAATCCCTCGCGTTCATAGCTTCAAATATGCTTGTATGTGACATTTATTGATTCAAATTAACTCTAATATGGGCCTATGCTGCATTCAAGCTTGTTTGCGGTGCTTGCAGGATTGAGGTGTAAAAATGTGCAAGCAAGCAGACCCTTTATAAAAGTGTTTAGTTTTTGTGCTGCTTTAAGTCGAGTGGAAGCTAAAACCGAAGAATAGAATACTATATAATATCTATGTTTATTATTATTTTAAAATTTCCTTTCACGTACCCTGTCATATTATGACAGTGAAGTTTGCCCAAAAGGAAAAAGTTGCATATTAATAGGCAGCTCTTTTTCCCTAGTTTGATAAATTTTTTTAATAATGGTGGATTGCTTGAAAAGCAAGCTTAGTTAAAAGTGCGACAAGCCCTGCACTCTCAAGATACAAGATGTAAACAATTTGATAGTTTCAACTTATGTATAAAGACAAAAATTATGTTTGAAATAAAAAAATATATTATTAGGATTAATGAGTTTTGAACTAATTGTTGGGATATTTAACTGGATGGGTCGTCCGGGAAGAAATAGGTCTTCAATAGTGCAGTTAATTCTTTATGAATTTTCAAAGATCTTGAGCTGTCTGCTAATATTAATCAAAATTTAAAATGGTTTTCTACATAACTTTTACTTATCGTTTTCACTTTGTTAGAAGATGTGAGCGACAAATTTTAGATTTTTTGGAGCAAACTATTGTATATGGGTATGGTATGTAAATGTATGTATGGTCATGGTCTACAAATATCATCGATGTATGGTACATGGTCTACAATCTCAACTAAGTACATGGTCTACAAATTTTGTTTACATGTAGATGACGGACAAATCAAATTATCCAAGAATTTTTAAAATCTTCATTTTTTGTGCTATTATACCTTTTTGGGCTTTGAGGTAAAGTAAGTTCCTTAACTTCTTAATGGTGCTATTGCGTGTAGTGTGGATGTAGCACTCAAGTTCTGTGAAATGAAAAGACGAACTTCTAGATTTCCGTGTTGAGATGATACAAACGCACACAGTTTGATATAAGTGACATTTAATAACCTTTTATTCAGAAAAAGTATATTAACTAGTATAGTATGTAGCTTTTGATAACTTTTAATGTCTTTGAAGATAGTATGCCTGTAAAAAAGGTTCTAGTATTTTAACTTTTTTGGAATTGACTTCAAACAATTCCATTTATTAATTACAATGTTATTCAAGTTGAAGACAACATAAAAAGAGGTCAAAATGAAATATTTTATTGCACAAATGCATTTTTTAAATGTTGGCTGCAATTACATTTTTACCTCATATGCAAACAATGAATGGTTAAAATTTACTAAAATTTCTGAACAGGGCCTCATTAACGTCAGTAACTAACGTTCATGACTTTTATACACAATTAACAAAACTTTAATTAGTTAATTCTCGAAATCTATTTTAACAGTAAAATAAAACAAATTGTGTATCGTAATTTCAAAGGATGCTGATGTAACCAAGAGACTCCATCATTCATGCACGCGCCAAGTTTATCAGTATAGTTACACTCAGAAAAAACTTGTCTTGACTTTCAATAACACCGATTACAGCATAAAAAGTAGAGCAAGCTGGTAAGCCAAAAGGAATTACATTACCTGATACAAGACAATTTTGTTTTGGTGCTAAACTTGGGCACAAAAATTACCAAACAATTGTACTAAAACTATTGTAACAATTAAAATTTAATGATAAATAAACATACTAAACTAAACTAAACTCCTCGGTGCAACAGCCCATAAGTGGGTCAAGGCTTGCTTGCCCATTTCAGCTTACGTGGCCTATGGCTCTGGGGGTGCTAGGCTTATGTAACGGTAAGGTGGTCAGCCTCACGCGTAACCACAGTTTTTAGTTCACAAGGAATAAATATTCAACTGGCAATGAAACTCAAAAGTTCTGAATTTTTTTAATGTTGCTCGTCGCACTAAATTTTTAACGATACTTTTAATTTGAAAACTTTGTACAATCATTTTTTTATCAAAAAACTTTTTCAAAATAAGGCTGTTATTTTTGTCAATTTAATTAAATCAATTCCATTTCATTAGAGTTGGAGTAGGGTAAGGTTATTTACATATATATTCCGGATTGTGTGCTTAATCAGAGACCCGCTTATATAAACCTTCATCAATTAACAAACACAGAAAGAATTGTTTACTGTCACAGAGAAAGGAAAGGCGGGAATTGAACCCGCTACCTTTACAGCGCGCATACTGGTGGCGTAATGGTCCAAACCACTCGGCCATCCAGGCCCCTTCATTAGAGTGCAATTATTATTTTGGTTACTTTATTTTAATAATGTAAGGATGCTACGGCTAAAATATATAGTGTTTGTGATATTTAAGTTATGACTTATGTCTTTCTTGGTGGGGGGGGGGCAAGTTCGTCGAACACTGCGACCTTAGGTATACTGTATTCAACCCCAGAAATGACACAGGCACAAGAGACACACAAAGAAAGAGACGACACAAACACATAGACAAATAACAACATATATTGACGGTCACAAACATATGCCAGACCGGGATTCGAAACCGACCCCAGCATCTCCAAAGGCTGGCATCCTAACGATTGCGCCACCGAGGCGGCGATATTAAAGTTACTATAATATTAGCTTGAGTTTTAAAGAGATAACTTACTGTGCAAAAATTCGTTATTTAGTCAATTTCATAAAATTGTAGTCATATGGTGAAATCTTTTTTCCTCATTAGCCAACCATATAACTATGGCCTTTTTTACAGATAGAACAGGTGCTTTATCTCAAACAAATGTTCACAAAAATGTTTTAAGATAACATACGATAATAAGACAACAAGTTTAACATCAACATTGACATAAAATGTCAATTTTCAATCAAGTCACAAGATTATATGAAGTGTGCACAATGAGGCAATGGGTTATTCAAAAACATTCCTCGGTTACTTTGTCACGATACATAATAATGTGTTATATAATAGTTGATAAAAATTGTTTAGTGTTAACTATGAATCCATATAAATGAAATTCTTTTTTACCTATTTTATAAAAATTATAAACCTAAATTATGGTTTAACTTTGATAACAGTTGTCAAACAAAAGTTTTAACTCGAGCAAAATCGTTGACTACTTTTCATAAAACTAAGTTGTTGGTTTTTTATTAAATTATTTAAAAAAAATTGAATATTTATACCGCTTTGGCTAAAAATATAACTTTTTTATGATTGTCTCTTTTGGAAAAGACGTCCTTAATGTATATATTTTTATAGCATTTAGGTATGTTCCATTAAATGAACTCCAGTGTCATTAATAAATTTAAATACTAGTATATTAAACAACATATTACTAGTATTGTCAATATAAGAGTTAATATACCCTTGCCAATAAATATTAAAAACTGGCAGTATATGCAATTATATAAGCAAAATAAATTGCTTTTCAAAGAATGAAAGTAAAAAAAAAGCATTTTCTTATATCATTAATGTAATAAAAAAAGTAATGTAATAACCATAAAATATTTAGAGTAATTACAAATTTTATTATATTTGTTACGTAGTCACATTGGATTCGGATTTGATTTGATGACGGATGCCACACACAATGCTGTCCTTATCTTAATGTTTGGTTAGAATCACTGTTATTACATGAAAATATAGTAAGATTTTGTTGCATGTTAATCAACGAAAACGGTGGTGGAGGAAAATAAAAGAAAATAACGTTAAAAAAAATTCAATAAGCGTCGTTGTTTCTCATTCAAAAAAAATAAAGGAGTACAGTTTGTTATTTCCAAATTCGTAGTTAAATATGCGTAATTTTATTTCTTTTCAAAAGAATCTTCATAATGCTCATAACATATAGTAAATATAACAAAGGATATATGAACATTATTTCATTTTTGTTTCATATTTCAATTTATACATTTAAATTGATAATTTTATATTAGTATTAATCCAGATTTAAAATCTCTTGTTATTCCAAAGTAATGCATAATTATAAATGCTGTTTTTTACTATTTTTTCCACGTATTAAATAAATTACTCTGTTTTGAAAACATTCTCTATATTAATAGGTTACTTCACGTTATTAAGACAATATTTTTGAATATCTTCGAAGGTCTAATTAAATTAGGCATTCATAATCCATACAAAATGCCTGCATGAGGTTAATTTGTAACCTACTCATTTTGCCAATTACGTCATACTGACGTCATTGTAGACTTACTTTCTATTGAGATTCAGTCTGGCAAGTAAACGTACTGCGAAATTACCCGTTTTGCAGATACGAAGACGAAAGTAAATAGGATTTTTTCCTTCAAATATTTAAACCTGTGAATGTTAAATAGAGTCAAATCCATTGAAGAGTTCCCCCCAGAGCTTCTTTTTTTTTAGCAATTTATGGAAGAAGAAGTGTATTCGGAAATCTTTCGGTGGACTTGCCCATTTTTATATTAAGCTCTTCTTTTACGGGTGGATGAACAACAGAACGAAAGCATGTTCGAGTCAAGGCTGGTTGAAGGCTAACAAAAGCAGCTGCCTTCGTTCGAAAAATGCCCGCATGCCAATACATATAATTGTATTCCAGGCTTCAAATCCGAATATTTAAGTAATTTATACCGATTTTTCTGATTTAAAACCATTAATCTGCTCATGACCCGGGTGGCCTCCCCATTTATGAAATAAAAGTCGTGTACTAAATTGCCGATGAAAAAAGAAAGGTTAATAACTTTGTGATACATTACTTAGTGGAACGAATGCAGTTTATGCTAAACAAAATCTATTTTTTTCAAACTACACGAATACTGTAAAATGAAATAAATTATGCAAGCTAATGAACCAAGTTCTCAGAGTTTTAGCTTTAAGTGAATCCTCAATGGTAATATAGCACTGAAAACATCCGGGCAAAGCCAATTCCCTGTATTGTTTTAAATCAGGGTTAATATTTGTAGATAAATTTTTACAAAATCTTTTCATTTTTTTTGTTGAAGTTTTGAGAAAGTATGATTTTTTTACTAATAAGGGTGCGTAGAATTTGCAAAAAGTTTGCTTTATAAAATGTTGAGCAAGAAAAAGATATTAATAAGAAATAAATAAGTTCAAGTGAACATTTTCGTTAGCTGCACTTAATGTCCCATACCTAGATTGGAGTGGATCCAGAAAAAAACACGATTGAATTGTGTACAATGATCTATATATTAAAGGAAATTATCAGCATGTCAATACCAACTTTTCCTGGTTAAAAAATCTTCTGCATAATATAACGAAGGGTAGGCTAATGTCCTTTTTTTTAGGCCTTGGACATTTCAAATGTCCTTTTTTTTTTAAAGTATATGTTGTCTCTTTGTCAACTTAAACTCTATGTAGAGTGAGATGACGAAAACTGCTCTTCATTTTTAATTCAATATGTTTCATAATTCGAGGTGGAATTTCGACAGTTGACATGCATATATTTTAGCATTAAGTTGTGAAAAAGTGTTGTAGCAAGTTCTTTTAGGTGGGGTGCTGTTTGTTTCACCGAGAAGAAGAGTTAAAAGCTTACGTTTGTCATCCTACCTTATCTTTCAATATACTTAATGCTACACAATGCCACCGACACATCTAAATTTCTCAACACTGTATTCAAACGGAATTGACCAGTCACTTAACACTGTAACAAAAAAATTCGTCGTTTCACATACGAATATTTCAGATTCTAGCCATTTTTTCCATTAATTTACGAATTGTTTTCGTTTTTTGTTGAATTTCTTTGCTAGAATCACTGTAATTGCTTAAACATATTACAAAATTTTAATTTTTGGTAATCAACAAAAAATTATCATTTTGAACTTTTATGACAATCTTAGTGTTATGGAATGAGGATGAGAAGTAGAAAATAATAATTTTAAAAGAATTGGCTTCAATATGCTTTGTTGTTTCGCATTCCAAAAACAACGAAGAAGTTTGTTAATTTCTAATTTTTAACTAGTTAAAGTTGTAAAAGTATTTTTCAAATGTACTCTTTTTTTTCTATACATTTCATTAACTTACGATTCATTTGCGTTTTTTTCGAGATCGTTTCACCACTTCTACGCAATCGTCACTTTCATACGATTCTTTAGTTATTGCATTTGCTTTCTGTTGCTGAACTGCACTTCCTGAGTCGGTAAAATAGCACTCGCCCGCCGTCAAGAATGCCCGGGTACGATTTCCGTCCACCTTACAAATATTTATGCCCGTAATATGAGTAATAATAATAAAATCATTTATCCTGGGTTCCTTAGTGTCAATTAACGAAAATTTTCTGTCCTTAAAACAGAGGGGGAAAATTGAAAAATGGTGTCAACAAACGGAAATACTCATTCACCAAAACTGGCCATTTACATTTTCGGTTATTGAAGGAATCATTTTTAATAGCACACATAAAGCATATTTCATCATCTAATTATGCAAACACGCTCGTTTTTTAAGCGGATTGCGCACCATGATTCTTATTTACAACAAAACCTTCTCTAACTGAATGCAATTAAAAAAGAATACGATGTCAGGAGCTTTATTCTACCAAGGTCGACTTATTGTCTCTTCCTTGACCATGATTAAGAACGGAGTCATGTGAAAAGGAAAAACGAAAAAAAGAAAGGCACTATAGTGCCTTAAGGTGTTACCAATTCTGCGATGTAACTTCCTCCAAGAGTTAAGACCAGTTAAGGAAAAATTGCTCATTGAAGAACTCCTTAAGAATTAAGGTTTCAAGTGTACGTAATCATTATAAAAGTTATGAACAATTTCATCGGGTTTCATATTCGGTGATTGAGCCTTTTTCAGCAGGCATTTATGGTACTTGATAGGGCAACTTTATAATGGTTCTAAAAAGTTTTGTGGTTTTGGTTATGTATTTTTTTATGTATTTCTGTAGGAATCATTATTTGATGATTCACTCAAAACGGTTAAGTTTATAATAAACATTACAAATTTACACCAAATGTTACAAAGTGCAATAGATACATATGGATTTAATAGCTTCCTATTGATACGGTGAAATATATTAAATTAATAGTTAAACGGTTATGAGCTGAAATTTAATAAAAAATTAAAGGGGATATCAAATATTTTCAGATGACTGAGAAGAAAACCATATAATTAAGAAATTTAATTCAACGCTCACTTGTCATTTAATCGTGAATCAAATTTACTTGTGTTTGTAATAAAGCTTACACTCTTAAAACAAACGAGCGATTTTAACTCAGTCTGAGTTAATTTTCACTCATTCCAGTGTCGAAAATGCACTTCTCCTGTAGGAGTGGATTTCACTCCTTTGTTTAGTTAAACTCCGTCTGAGTTAATTTTAACTCAGTCTGAGTTAATTTTAACTCAGTCTGAGTTAATTTTAACTCAGTCTGAGTTAATTTTAACTCCTTTCCAAGTTTAAAGTGTCGAAAATGCACTTCTACTATGTGAGTGGATTTCACGCTTTTGTTTTAAGAGTGCAGTTCAAAGGCTAGAAATAGACATCCATGTATATTTCAGTTATTTTATAATTGTCGAAGAACAAATATGCTTGAAGACTAATTACATATTAAGCTAAAAATGGGAGTTTAAATAAATACATACAAACTTCTAAATATAAAATTGTTTGAATAACATATATCGCTGAATGCAATCACTCAAAATGCACTGTCAAAAAAAAATTATGTGTTTTTCAACAATCGTCTAAAACGCGTATTTATCAAAACTTCCCTTATAAAAAACAGTAATTTTGCTTTCAGTGTGATAATCGTAATTATACAGATTTTTTAAAAAATTATACAGATTTTTTAAAAAAATATAACTGTGAGCACAAAACTATGATTTTCTTGTATTGTGGGAAAAACCCGTCACTAAATTATGTGTCATCAAATATGTGCCTCATCACTGTAATTTGCAATGGTTAGTGATTGACAGTGATTTGCCATTGCTCTAAGATGATTTGATGTAAGAATAGTGTGAGAACACAAATGGAATGCATGTTTACAAAGAAGTTCTGAAACAACAAAAATGTATTTTTTTTTCCTGTTACTTAAATACTTATTGAAATTCTTATTAGAAAACAAGTAGATTTGTAACAGTACAACCGCTATTACACAAGATTTATACACATTAGAAAAAAATAATTGCCAGACGTGGCATCCAGTTGTAATTCTGTTTAAGCTGATTCAATTGAAATTCTGTTTAAAGCTGAATCAATTCTTTTAATGAATTTTCTTTTGCAAAAATAATATCATTATTTATCTGCTTAGTTTATTTGCAACTCGAAGAATAATAAAATATTTATTCATAACAAAAAAACACGCTGCTCTAAAAAAAAATAGCAACGTCAAATTAAAAATAACCTATATTTATCCAAAAAAAATATGCCTTACCTTTTCCAGTTAACAAATAATAAACAATCAAGCAATAACATTTGGCTACGTTTTATGACGGCATTCCAAACTGTTTGCAGAATTTGTTTCAAATATTCATTTTAAATAAATAAAGGTTCTCCGGGCTATTGTTGATGTAGCAACAGCTTATCAAAATTCTTAAAATTACATTTAAATGCTGATGAAATGGGTAGTTCGTGCAGACAGACGGACAAATAGTAGAAATTATGGGTCTCTGAGATCATACCTTTCTAATAAAAAAAAGAATTTTTTAAGTTTCGACTTTTAGAACCTATATTGGAAAGGGAGTAAGGACAGACGGACATCTACAGCATGTCAATGCCTACTTTGTTTTTCTTTTTTTATTACCCCGAATTAAAAAAAAAAGTAGGCTAAAATAAAAAAAAAAATAGGAAAGGACATATATAATAGAACTGAGCTTAATTTTATAATTTTATTTAATTTTATGTAGGTCCAATTCAACTCACGAAACACATTCCACACAAAAAAAATTAGTTTTGGGACGATATTAAGTGGTGAGTTCATTAAAATTTGTATTTAATTTTTAATAATTTGTAGGCCATATGTTTATAGCACTAACGATCCTTTAGAGTTATCCGTGATAGAAATTCAACTGGTTTTGTGAAAACGAATTTACAAGGCATACATATTCCACCAACTGTAATCGACCAACAAACATAGTGTCATCTGTTTCTTTTACATAATACAATTCAAATTTTAGTGAATTTTTTCATATTTATTTTGTACACCCTAAGATTGAAATCTATTGTGAAAATTATTTTTACTAATGAATGCTTAAAACAAAACCTTTTGAAGAAACAGCATAACATTGTTTTATTAATATGCACTGAGTTATAGATTGCGTTGTTTACAAGACATAATATCATAAATAAGAAGACAAGAAATAAAATATAGGGGTTTTTTTAATAATTAACAAGCTTTCTTTAAATAAAAAGTCAGATACCTCTACGTAAAAAATAAAACAATAAATATTTTGAAAAATATTTTTTATCTCTAACTTTAATCAATACAATTATCAAACAGAGTGTAACTTTAAATCAATTTTTGCGCTCAAATTTAAAAGTTTACAACACAAATATTTCCAAGAAAAAAATATATAATTTCTGAATATCAGGATTTAGAGCCTTGATTCAAATTGTGGCCAAAGTAATTCTAAACTACTCCATCATAACGCTTGTTAACATCATCATCCATATCAATATTCATCTATTCAAAAATGAAATATTATTTTATGGGTCAATAAGCATCATGCCAAAATAATATCATGCAACGCAAAAATACCGCTTACTTATATCATATTCAGATCTATTTCCTCTGAAAAGCTATAGCCTGTGGAATAAATTGTTAATCAATTCAAAAGGAAAAAGTAATCTTCTCGTTAGATGGCGCCCTTTTCATTTTCTTCTGCACCAGTGGCTTAGACCTGTCGTTTAGCCATAACGGCGAGGAGTGGATTAGAATGATTGTCAACACAAAACTGGGTGAAGACCATGCATATCAGCTGTTGTCAAGTGAGATTTGTATCGCTTGTGGTGCTTGAATACAATTAGAACTTTCTCTGACCTGGTGAGTGAATGGTTTGTTTGCTTGATATTTATCCTATTTTCTTTAAAAGTATTTTTTATGATTTTTCTCGAAAGTAAATTCGAATTTTTCTGTGGAAAGAATAATTTTAGTTCAGTTCAAATTTGCCGTTATTGCGCCTTGTGCTTATTGAAAAAAATATTTGAAAAAGCATTTGTATTTAAAAAAAAAACTGCCAAATTTGTTTCATAAAAGAAAAAATAAAGATTAATATGAATTTAAAAATGGGTGTAAGAGAGAAAAAAAGTTTATCAAAAAGATTCAAAAGTAATTAATTATTTTTAAAAGTTTGTTTTGGCGTTCTAATAGTAATTGACACTCGAAAAAAACTAACATTTTCACATTTTTCTGTTGAAAAAGTAAAGTTGTCGTTTGTCCACGCTTTTATCAGGACATTTGAATTGAAATTAAGCGGTCAAATGTATTTCAAAAGATGAAAATATTTTAAAATTTAAATGCGTTTAAAAGAGAAAAACAATTCTTCAAAAAGATTAAAAAGTAATTAATGATTTGAACAAAATGGTTAAATGTCTCAAGATCGAAATTACTATATATTAGTTAACCAATAGATAGTCTAATGTAATCTTACATCGTGAGGAAATTTATTAGTATGGCAAAAAGAACTGCTTACTCTATGTATTAAATTAGAAGTTAAATGATACATTTTCAACAGACTAAGATAATCATTTCAATGATGTTTAAAATGCAAAAACTTAATTTATAACATGCAAAAGCTGTTGATGTAAAAATATGGGCTTACAGCATTATCAATACTCTAAGAAACACGCATCTGTTTCATTACTGGTTTTGTGTATACGGCTATGTTTAAGAATCGATGTAAAAAATATCTTAAAAATAATTATTGAATTACACGTTAAGTACTATTTCATTTTTTAAAAAATTTTGTGTGACGTGATTTTTAAAAAAAAAACGTGTTTAAATTTCAGTTAAATCTATGAAAATAAAGCAAGTGTAATGTCAATGTTTAATATAAAAATGCTAACAATTTCCTTTCGAATACCCTATATTCTTTTCTTGACGGAATAACAGATTTCAGCATAGATTAAAGATCATTTATTTCAAGATATAAAAGGAATTCCATACATCCTGGACAGCATACGCATTGATATGCCATCAAAAAATTTCCAGGAAAACTATTTTTCAAAAGGGAATTTTATAAAAATATTGGAACTTTTGTCCGTTAGTTTTGTTAACTTTCATCCGTATCTGAAGCGTAACAAACAATTGCAGCGGCATAAGAGATTGGTATCGATTCTAATGGTTTTTCCTCAACATGTCGCTATTTTTGTCACATATATTCACTGAGTTTCAGTTTTGTATGCAAATAATCCATTTGGTATTACTTAGTTATATTTGGATCGGAGAAAATATGAGGAAACTCTAAAATCATATTTAAAATAACACATGACACGTTTCGTATATAACAATACCAAGTGAGTTTTCTTGGTCTCTTAGTATGTTTTTAACCTATAAAAGACCCAATTCAAGATTTTTTCATTCATTTTCTTTCACTCATTAAATTGATTTATTTCTCTTCTGCTTACTTTATTTGCAGTTGGAATAATAATTATGCAAAGTTGCTCGAGTCAAATCCTAGCATCCGTTCTAGCTATTTTTGTTGCGTTTTTGGAAAATGTAGCGCCTTAAATGACGAAAGCTTCTTATTCTTGAACAAGTATCAACTTCAGATTCTGTAAAACCCTGATATTTTTGAGATTATTATTAATAACTAAACATGAAACTTCTCCAAACTGCAGTAAGAAGTTATATCTGCCAATTTTAACAAACCAGATATTTATGCAAAAAAAGTACAATGCCTTGCCGTTTTCTTTGTAAACAAATAACGAACAATCAAAGAATAACATTTGTGCTATATTTATACAGATGGCATTCTAAACTGGTGTGTAACAAAAAAAATTTTTACTCAAATATTCTTTTAAATGAAGTTTCTTAGACTATTGTTGATGTAGCAACAGTGATTTAAATGAATTAAAATTACACTCCTTGTTAACCTAAGTTGGTTAAATAGAAATATGCTATTAAGATTCTTAAGCGCATGTAAAGAGTTCCATAAATTATTTGTGAATCCATCCAGAAAACATATTTAAAACATTAATTTCGTTTAAGATCTAACAGATTTGAATATTATTTGAGAAAAATTGGCAATTTTATCAGAATGAAAAGTGTATTTTGGTTAAATTGTATTCAGATCATTTTGTATGTAAATATTACCTTACAAGAGTTTCCAACTAACGGACCAATCGTGCTTTTCCCTCTGCCTTTTTACTCTTTGTTTTTACTCAAGTTATGTTGGCACAGAGTGTAATTTTCAATGCTATTCTAACGGGTAATTCATCGACAGACAGTAGACAGATGTCCGTCCAGAGATACGGACAGACGGATAAAAAGTATGAAAGATGAGCCTCTTAAGTCATGCCCTTCTAAGAAAAAAATATTTTTAAGATCTGTAGGATATTACTTATTTTGAGGGCGATGCGACAGGTCTGTTAGTTTCTCCGATTTTGAACAGGAGTACGGACAAACGGACATCGTCCTTATGTTAATACTTACTTTTTCTATTTTAAGTTCTAATGAATTAAAAAACGAAAAGTTGGTTAAAAAATAATTCAGCTTTATATATTACAAAACCAATCTTAAGGAAATGATGTTGGTAATTCACAAATTTAGCTTATCTTTGGTAAGGTACAATTTATTTGCATTTTGAACGAAAGTGAAACTTAGATAACATACTATTTTCTTAGATAATGACGTCTTAGATAAACGTGCACCCTTTTAAAGGTACTTATTTATCAACAAATAAATTCGAAACAAAACTATTTGTAACCTATTATGACGAATATTGCCATTTATCAAAGTTTTCAGACAATTTAAAGTATTTATTACTTTCAATTACCTAATATGAAAGATAAAGTAATGAAAGAATGCGATGGTGTCTTAAATCTGAAATGAAGATTTTATGTTTTCTGTTGGAGAATGCTGATTCCGGAAAAGTGTTATTAATGTGTCGGTTTGTCACTTGACTGTGGTTCTAAAATAAGTCGTCCGTCTCCAATAGTTGAGCAGCTCTAGTGCGTGCGACGATAATTCAAACCTAACCTAACTAAAAAGTGGTTTTTTTTAACATTGGTCCGGGTCGTCTGTCTTAAAATAGCCTTTCGGGTGTCCTAAAAAAAGGTTTTCGGGAAAATTGCACCTGAGAAAGAGGTAGCTACATTTCACTGTTTTTGTTTTTAAAGTATTGCTGAAAAACGGAAAAGCAGCAAAAAAAAAAAAAATTATACAATTTTTGTCTTCACATATTACAGGACTAAATATTTTTGCTGCTTTTGTTTTCATTGTTTAATAATACATTAAATTCGTCTAAAATTACGTCGTTATTTCAGACACATTGACATTAATACATAATTTATTTTTCCTATAATTTGTTTTATGCCTCGAAATACGGCTGTTGGTTTAAAAGCTCTATACATAATTCAAGCTAGTATAAGTTTGTCGATTAAACAATAAAACTTATCCTACTGCGCACTACATTAAACTAAATGTATTGTCTTTTAATTATCGTGCTTGACATTTTTTACACTTTTGACATAAATTTCTGACGTAAAAAGTTGTTTCTGCTTCTGATGATAGGAGTAGATATTATAGCCCGTGATATAAATCATGGAGTTACGAGCAGATCTTATGATTTACTACTTTTTTACACACAAGTCTTGTTCTTTCGTGCTTCAACAATTCGTTTAGCAGGATACAGAACATTAAACGAAAATCATAAGTCAATAGAATTGATTGAAAGGCAAGGTTACACATCATTATATTCATGGAATATGCTAAAGGAAAGTAAAGATGATAATCCTTAATTTTATGTAGGTCAGTATTGTATTTTCATTATCTTTTCGTTTTTTAAATGTTATTTCCGAATATGTACTTTCAGAACAAGTGTCGTTCTATATGAATGAATTGTCATTAATGAATTTCATACTGCATAGATTTTTTAATTAACTTTTTTAAAATATTGTAGTGTTGTAGCTACGTAAGCATAAAATATTTAATTTTAACAAAAATATGAACAGAAGATATTATATTATTTTCCTTAGAATTAACTCCTGAATAATGAAATGAACCCAAAAATAGGTCGATATAGCTTAAACATAAAATCTTCTAATCAGTTCAAAGTAAACTGTTGATTATTAAATTTACTTTTAAGAGGGATTGTCAGTCTCAGAGAGCTACTGCATTAGTTTTTTAATCACAACCTTCTCAGAAGTATAGCTTTACTCTTGAGCAGATCTAACGCAATTTAATAACTCGATAAATTATTTAGGCAAAATTGGAATTAGCACTTAGCCACTTAACTAATGTCCTAACCATTAATAACGATCACTCAATTCGAGGGTTAGGTACCCCACCTTCTCTCAAGTCTAGGATGGGAGAAACCCCACCAGGATTACCATGTTAGCCCTTTTTCTCTAGGTATAAGATTTAACATAGCATCGAAATGAACTAAATTTGAAAAGAAAATTTTATCCGGTTATTTAATTATATACTTCTGAAGTTTTAAATGTCCCAGCAGAGGGTTACACTATTTTAAAACTGCATCAATTCGTAATTGAATAACCGGGTGTTATTTTCTTTTCAATTTTGTTATAAATTGATGCTATGATTATTCTTATATTTTGGTGAAAATGGTATAACATGGCAAAGCAATTCATTTACAAGATGTCAAACTAATGCATTAGTTCTATATGGGACTGAGAGTCCATCTTTAATAATTTCAAATTGTTAATTAAATTATTCAGATTTTTTTTTACTATCTTACTTTTCCTACAATAAAGTGATATTTTTAATTAAGCGTAACTATTACAAACCAATCGAGTAAATTTCGTCGATTAAAAGAAAATTAAATGAGTCAGAGTTATATATCTTTTCACTTGCAGATAGTTTTGTTTTGTAACACATGCCGAACATGAATTTTGCAATTAAAAGCTCACAAATACTCTTAACTTACAATTGTTTACCTACTAGCACAAAAATAAGTGGGATCAATAATGCATTTTTATGAACTCAATCTGCTATATACATCTATAAAGTCTATGCTCTATAATATCTTAAACATAAAAACATTTTCTGTCGACATGGTCTAACACCGCTTTGATCCTTGAAATAATCATAAAAATAGAGTATCATTTCACATTGAACAAATCAACCGTAAAAATCAGAAATTGTATTTTTGAGTTCAGAAACTCTTTAACTGCAGAGGTAAGCCAACTGGCATTGACGTTTTTCTGAAGCAAATATTACATACGAACGCTTCAGTGAATGGATCTTTTATTCTAGTAGCCCTCCCTCTGTACTGATATATGGCAACTGATGGTGATGGTTTCCTGAACCAAATCAGCAAATGAATCTTTTTATTTCAGAAGTCCTTCTTCTGTAATGTCATGGCAACCATCGTCGGTGGTTTTCTGAAACAAATTTTATCGAATAATCGAAAGGGTTTTAATTTCCATTCCTTCGTAAAAAAAAGTGGAACACCCTAAGGTCGACCTCTTTTTTGCTTTGGCGCATCTGGGACAAGGAGTCCGATGTAGCATCCAAAGTGCTCGTAGTAAAAAATCGATGGACTTTTTCTGTTCTGTAGGAGAATTTAATTCACGTGCTTCAATTTGCTAAGTAGCCATAGAGGTCGGAGAACGCAACGCTGGAAACATTTAGGTTATTGTCTGGAGACCGTTGTTATTTGTCTCTGTTGCCTTGCCTTGCGACTCGTCACGCCTTATAGATTTGTCTCTGTTAGTTTCTATTAAAAGCACTTACCTTGCTTACTACTTAAGGTACATACACACTTGGAAAGGCCAAAAATAGCCAAATTTGGTATTTTTTGTTTTTAAGTAAATTGGAATCTCTAGTTCTTCTTCTTTAAAATGATGTAAAGTTTGTACTGGTACTCCACTATAATAATAAGTTACAGAGGTTTTTCTAATCTTTAAATCAAAGTCAGTTAGCTTTTGCAACCTTTAAACTCAATTTTCTCAAAACTTCATTTTACTCATGTGTTACTTTGTTCAAACAGTGGTAACTAAAGTTAAAATTAACATTTTGTCAAATGAATTGTTTATTCATGTGTGAAATAAGTTGGGGGAGGGCCTGAACCTCCAAAAAAATATTTGGTTTTTAAATAAATTTTTTTATTGCATGTCAAAGTTACTTTTTTCTAAAAATTTAGATTTTTTTTCTTAATATAAAAAATTATTACTAAAAAAACTAAAGGGGCCACAAACTTGATTTGAGGTTCATGCACTTCAGAAGGAATTGGTGATTGGTCTAAGTTAATTGGTTCTTGAGTTATGAGTGTTTAAAAAACATGCTAATTAATGCATAAAATGCTAATTATATAATCCTCATTTTAATTTTTTTCAAATATTTTTGCGCGCACCCTCATGCACCTATGATTTATATCAAATATAAAAAAATTGGATTTTTATGTGAAATATTAAGAAAAAAAGTTCAAGTGTGTACGTACACCACTTAAGAAGATAAAAAAATATATATTTGACAAAAATATATAATTAAAATTAAAATCGTCAAGTGAAAACAAACTTTAAAATCAAAGAAAAACAAATTTTCATTAAAAAGTTTTGCGAATAAATTCCTACAATATTTCAATGTAATAATAAATTTGAAAATATTTCATAAAAAATATTATTATAATTATAGAATTGTAGTTAACAGTATAACATTAGTTACTATTGACTCCAATACTAGTTTTTAATAACTCTAGCAATATTTTATAATATAAATATCACTTAATTGCAATTTCATTATTTGATTATTCGAATAATATTTTAGAAATTATTACTAATCTTTGAATTAAAAAAAGTTATACTTAATTATAAAATAAAATAAAAACTCAAACAAATAAATTTGTAATATGTAACATATGTTCATGATGTCGTAATAAATTGTCATAATAACTTAATTAAACTAAAAATGATTAACCTCCCGAACGTCCTGGAAATGGGCAAATATGTATGAAGGTTTTCACTGCATGAAATTGCAATTAAATTTGTTTCAAATTAAATATTAATATAAAAAATAAAAATCGGATTTATTTTTGAAGAGATGATCTTAAAGCATTTCCAAATGAAATAAAGTGCATTATGAATAAAAATGTATTAATTGTAAAGTTTTAAAATTTATGTTTATTGTAAGAAATTCTAATGCACAAAACATGGAACACACACCGGATATAACGCTAAGAGTGTTTTCATAGTAAAAATCGAGCTAAACCAAAGTATAACAGTACTCAAAAGAAAAATAACATTGGCATTAGATTACATTGACAGAACTAAATGTTCCATAGCTAAAAGAGCTCATCGTTGCAAAATAACGAGTCATCTTCTTTTTAATATCTCCAGAGTTTGCTTTTGGATTTCATGCGTCGTTTGTTATCTAATCCTTTTCTTCGGAAATGAAGATTGCACAAATACCTCACGCTAGGCTCGGTGGCTTTTCTTATGGAAAATTGTTATTCCCTTGACTTAGCTAATTACGTAGACGTGATTGGAAATTGCGACGCGAATAGATGGTTGTTTTACTATATAAGAATAACAATGTTGGTAGTTGTGGGAGAATTTTTTTCTTGTTTAAAAATCATTAGCTCATGAAACAATCTAACAAAAAACGTAACTGTGGTAACTGCAAGCAATCCAATTACAAAATGCTTGGTTTTAAGAGCATGTATTTAGATGCTTTACTGTGGCTCCGAACTTCAGAATTTCTAAGGTTTTTAGAATAAAGTTTGTAAGAAAGTTCATTGATATTTTTACAAAGTATTTTTCGATATCCTGCCGAATCGACCGTATAATAACGTCTAAGATAGATACACTAAAGTGTGAAGTTTCAAGAAACTAATTTATACCTAAAATAATTAGAACATTTCTTAATTTCTTTTGACTTTTCAAAAGAGATTACTGGCTGTTGTAAAACAAGCTGTAGAGAGCCCCAAAAAATTACTATTAAATAAGTTCTTCATTTTTTAAAAACTATTTTAAAAAGTATTTTTATCGAGAAATATGTGACATAATATATACTTATAAAAGAAGAAATCCTGACTGACTGACTGTTCTCTGACTCGCATATCAACGCTTAGACAAAACTATTGGAGGTACTGACACCAAGGTACGGAGGTATTAGCATAAAATAAAAGTTAAGAATTCACATACTATCCCACCGTTATTAAGAATACTCTAGTGCAAAACCGGGTGCATAAAGCTATTAAAGAAGAATCGAACTAAAACTATTACGAAAACAAACTTGATGCTTATAACTTTTGTGTGTCTTGCTCAGGGACGTTTTTGTTCTGCATTTTAAATTTTCTTCAGTCACAAGTATATGCCACTAATTATAAAAGTATTTTTTGTTCACAATTTACATTTTTTTTTCATCTTTTAGTTTCCTAAGATGATGCAGAGACGTGTCAATAATTACTTATGTAGCAATTTATTCATGTCATCCATGTTGGTTCAATTCATTGCCCCCCCCCCCCCCAAAAAAAAATAAAGCGATGTTTTAATACATAAGTCCCTAGTCCCTGCAACCAAACCAAAACTTTTCGAACAAATGTTTATTCCAATTTCCGAAGACAACATTGTCAAGGTGTCTAATAAAAATTGTCTAGCCCATCCATTATTTACTCATAATCAACTGTCATTCTAGAGGACCTTGCCTTTTGGGTACAGAAGACATTGAAGTAATTCAAGAAAACTGCCGCTGACAGGTAAACTGTAGTATATGGAACAATAAATTAGACCATTGCTGTAAGAAATCAATTACTACAACCTATAAGAAAATATACTAAGATATTAATTCGTTAAGTGGGACCGTCAGTTCCATAAAGCTAACGCATTAGTTTTGAAATCACAAGATTTGCAAAAGAATGGCTTTGCTGGTTGTCTCATTTTTACCACGTATGAGAATCATCATAACATCAATTTAAAGCAAAATTGAAAATAAAATTACATCCTGTTATTTCATTATTAATTGAAAAAGTTTTAAAATAGTTTCGATAGGCTAAATATTTTAGGTCATTTTAAAACCTCAAAAATAATATAATTAAATAACTAGATAACATTTTTGTTTCAAATTTAGTTCATTTCGAAACTATGTTGATTCACGTACCAGGGCAAAAAGGGCTAATATGGCAAAGCAATACTTCTACGGAAGTTATGATTCCAAAAGTAATGCGTTAGCTCTATTTGATTGACTATCCCTCTAAAGCAGTGGCTCTCAACCTTTTGTAGGTGACGACCCCCTAATGCCACAAAATAATTTCGCGACCCCCCCCCCCCCCCTGTCCTACACATGCTGTACTCTTTATTAACTATTATATTTAGGGTAATTTTTTTTTATTTTACAATGGCTCTCCCGTGGGAAGGTTTTGAACAAATTATCTGAGCTGCGATCTGAATTGCTGATATTTTTACAAGATGCTAACCACCCGGATTGGGCGGATTTTTTTAGCTCCCCAACTTGGTTGTTTAAACTTAGCAGATATATTTATGCACCTAAATGAGCCAAGCTACAAGGTAGAAATATAACAATAATCAAAACCCAAGACAACGTAGCTTTTTGCAACGTTACATACTAGAATTAAAATTATGCAGTAATAATAACATAAAAAAGTTGAAATGTAAATTAACCAAGATGTAAAATAATGTATGGTGCTTTTTTCTTCCATTCTAGTTGTAAAATTATTTAATAAAACGTTACTTAAATATATGTATTTATTTTTTAAAAACTTGTTGCGACCCCCCTAGGATCCCTTCGCGACACCCCTAGGATCCCTTTGCGCCCCCCCAGGGGGTCGCGACCCACCGGTTGAGAACCACTGCTCTAAAGCATAAGAATGGTCCAATTCATAGTGGAATACACTGCAGATAAGCTTGCCCACGGCAGAAAACCGCATTAATCGGGCGTTGACTCAAGACGCAACTAGTTGTCACGGACAAACTGTCCACTCCCTTATGTCGCACAACCAGGGCAATTGAAACGGTGGTCAAGACAATGAAAAGACCCGGAGGTAGCGAGACATGACAACAAAAAATATATGACATTAAAAACCGTTTCGTGACACTGAAAAAGCAAGCTGAAATGATGAAGCTCCGCTCCAAATGGTATACGGGACGGCATTGAAAATGATAGATCTCAGAGTTAAAAAGGAGTAATTCCATATTTTAGTTGATTAGAATTTTGTACCTGTTTTTAATCTTTTTATTCTATTTATTGTCTTGTTTTCCATTTCTAGTTTTACGGAATGGGTATCAATGAAAGACTGATTGTCATTTTTTTGGGTAGACAAGCTGTATATTGTACAAAATATTATATTAAATTTTCAAATTTTGTATTTGGGGTGAAATTTCTGTGAGACAAAATTGAAATGCATGCTCATTATTTGTATCTATATAGTTAAGGTGAACATTTAAAATGTGTAAAGAGCGTAACAAACTAACAATTTGTAACACTCTTAAATAAACTATGAAATAATTTAATATATAAAAATTAAAATTTGATTTTTCTTAAATTAAGATCTTAGAATCCAACAATTTTTAACAAAAAAAAATCTTGCTAGTTGATATTTGAGCATGAAAACAATAAGACAATCTTATTTTCTTTTAAACAAGATTGGAATTCACATGTAAAAATTTACGTTTGACTTAAAAAGTATGATGTTTTGGCTCAACGGATTATGCAAACAAAATAAGAAAAACTAGAATATTTATATACCAAAACCGACCTTGAGTTTGCAGTATACAAATGTTCTACGAGAAAAAGGGTAAATAGTTCTCATTTTTGAGTGCGAGAATCGAATACAAAAAGGTATTTCACATTCAATAAACAAATTTATTTGTTATTTCAAGACATAAATTTATTATTTGTATTAGTTTAGCTTCAGTTAGAGTGTTATTTTAATTATTTTTTTCCCTTCGATTTTGACGTAACAGGGCACGCGAATATCAGGGTCGAAGGAACAGTCAATAGGAGCAGGCGAAATTTCGGCGCCAGCAGCGTTGTTTACGCAGATTTCTCCGCCTAGTACATTTCTCTGCTGCAAACTTAAGCTCGGTTTTGGTGCAGTTATACCGTTTTTGCTCCTATTTTCGTGTCTTGTGTTGTTAATGTTCCCCAGACGACAAAGTGGAATAGCGGCTGGGATGTCGAAAAAAAATTATCGATTCTTTTTGGGTGTTATGACGTTTGCGATGGTTTTGAAAACAATTTATTTCCAGTCCCGATAATTTATTCAAATATGAAATGGAGTTTTTGTTTTGTTCAACCCACAAGTTTTGTGTCGAAAAACAATTGAAGAGCTCAGAGGAAAAACGTGCTAAGTGACAAAAAAAAAAATGTGAAAACTAGAAAATCAGCATTAAAGTATTTAAATTGCACTCAGATCTGTTAAAAACGGTACTTGCTAATCTTAAAAGTATATTAAACTTAAAATTTATAAAAAAGGTTAAACTTGTTATCGTTACATGAGGAGGTAATATATACATTGACACAAAAATCTAAATTTGTTTCTAAAATGTCAGCAAGTTCTTGCACTAAACTCATTTTTACTATCTTAGTTATGTTTTTTCAAAAGCTTTTTATTTTTTATTATAATAGTACATTATAACTTTTTACAATGACTTGTGCGCTTTGATAGAATATAATATCTTCAAATCGATACAATATATCCGCTCCTTATTTTGCATGAGAGATTATTTATAACTAAGAAATCTTCCTGTTTAAAATAATTTTTGTCAAAAATTACTTTTTGACTGTATGTTTATTTAAAACGAAGTAACAATCAAACGAAGAAGCTCTAAAGAACCAAAATAGTATGCTTTCCTCATAAGAATAAGAATAGTATAGATATGTATAGCAGCTTACAGTACTAGCAATTGAGTCAAAATAATACAAGTAGTATACTTAATAAACAGATAAGATAAAACTAGTTCAACTAATTAGTTTAAAAAATTCTTTCCTCTTTTTAGTTTCAATATTCAACAATAAACATTGCAATTTAATAATCATCCTAAACATAAACGATTCCATTTTTTTGCATGAATTTATATTCATTTTTGTACAATTGTTTAATAAAATTTTTCTCCAAACTTGTTTCTTCGACACTAAGCTTAAACAATTTTTCAAATTTTTAAGAAATATATGGTATTTTTCCTCAGCATAAACTTTTTTTGTTTGTTTAAAAGTTTAAAAATAAAATGCTCAATTTCGAAACTTAGAAAATCAGTAAATACTTACTATTCACACATACAATACAGAAGATGTTCGAAGTTTCCTAAGCACGCATTTTGCTGGTTTCCAATGGCAACGTTGGAAACTGAGTTACAGTAAATAACTAGGGAAATAATACAAATACATTACATCATTACGAACAAACATTTTTTAAAGCTTCAACACATTCACTAGATCTGTTTTTATAATCTAATTTATACAAGAAAAATCTCTACAATAGTGGTGAAAAAAAACAGTTGCATAAGTATATGGATTATGGATGAATCTCTCATGATTGAATAATTTGTGTGTTTTGAGGTTAAATATTCGATATTAGTGACTTGTGGGATGTTTTGGCTTAATTTTCATTCTTTTCGATAATTTTGCACGGCATTTCGAAGGAAATGGTAGATTTTTTTATACATATGACTACTGTCTCTCACTTTAATTCAGTTTTCTGTTTTAAATAGCTATTTTTGATTTTGTCAAATGTAACGAACTTTTGCAATGCTCAAAACATACTTTTGTACTTTTATCAAGCCTAACTTAAAAAGTATATGTAGAATGGTACTTGTTACTTTTTGTCACTACTGTCCAAAATCGATAATTTTTTAGGAACTAGACGTTGAAAAGAAATTCGTGCTCAAAGTTCATGATGCATACTATTCTAAACATGCTACCTTATCTATTTCTTCGAAAAAAAAATATATTTAACCTCATTAACTTAACTATAATTAATTCAATTGTCTTATTTCTATTTTAGAAAACAGCTTTCTATTTCGCTGCACAGTATTGTTTGATTAAAAAAAATTTGGTTAAGGAAAAATAAAGAAATTATATATCTATAGAAAAAAGTTTCCACATCCTGAACAGTCGTTTTTTTCTGCAAAATTACCATTTTCAAATAACTCTTATTCAATTGTAATTTTAAATTATTTGTCTGCTTGAAATGATATCTATGTAAATTTATTTGACTTGTATACTTAAAAAATGCATTATCATACCTAAATATTGATGTAACTTCATTGTTAAAAGATAAATTATATCTAATTGAATAACAACTGACCAATTAGCTTTCCTACTTTAAAATGCTTTAAAGTAAGCATTTTATATTTAAAAATGTTACTAGAAAAGTAAAGTGCCCAGATAAATGTTTATAATCCGGACTAAAATCAACTGTAATTTGCCTAAAACGCTGTAAATACTGCAAGCAGAAATATAAATTTAACGAACAGACAAGAATTTATTTCAATTAAATCAGATTTTTAGATTTTTATAATTTCTATTAAAAAAATATGATATAAATTATTCAGCTACGAAATTATACTGCACTGAAAGGTAGATATTTTCTGAATATAGGAAGTTTGATTAAACCCTTTAGTTCTAACTATCGTTTTTAGTGTTTTTTACAGTTTTTTATGAGTTAAAATACTATTTAGTTAAGAACTGGGGTATAAAATGGTTTAAAGAACACATTCTATGAATTATTTTTTTACTTATTACCAAAAATTAAAATAGAGGGTCATATTATACAGAATAATATAAATTACATTCTTGCTCTTTTTTTTTTAATATGTTGAACAGTTGAGTAGTGTGTGTTGGGGAGACAGGATATTTTTTATATTTCTCCAATATTTTATTTTTATATCGAGTTTTGCAACAAAAACATGATTTTTGCGCGTATTTCTTCCTATAATTATATTGTTTTAATAAAACTATATAACAAAACTACATTTATCACACAGAATTCCAGCAGGATTTCTCACAATTCTGGCCAATAATTATCAATTTTCAACCATATGAAATCGGAACTGTGGTGTGATCTTACTATAGGTTACTTTAAGAAAATAAGTGGTTTTTAAATTGATTGTGAATACACAGTATATTTTGTTAAATTGGGAAAATCGTCGGCGCGCATTTGCGGCATACAAAAGTTTCTAAAGCACCTTTAATCAGTAATTTAACATCTATATAGAGCTGGGGTGCATTTCATTTTGAGTGGCATATAATCGGTAGTGAGAACAAGCTAGATGATACCACTAAGAATTATCCCTCACTGTTAAAAATTGTGCAACAATCTTTTACCATGACAATGGTTCTTAGTAGCTACAACATTTGTGTGATGAAATACTTCACCACATTTTTGGTATTCGGTTGGACAATTGTTGGGGTTTGTAAACAAAAAAAAGTTTGCTCAGTTTCGAGAAGTGTGCAGAATCTAAAGAATATAATATGAAAAAAGACCTTTTTAGTGAAAAAATACTCTATGATTCCTAAAATTCTCTATCATACAATTCTGTTCTAATAAAAGCGATTCTTCCTCAACAGATGGCCGTGAGAACCTTGGATTGGTGCTTGTCAAGGAGCCGCCTTCAGCATGCCTTCTGCCCGAGTTTCACCTGCCAACGGACGCGAACAGATGCGGCAAGGCATCAAAGAGAGGAGCTCTGACAGCAGCACTCAGCAGGTGAGCTAACTATACCTCACCACAGTTTAACCCTTTCAGTCCCAAAAATTTACTACACTACAGAAACATCTGATATTCACAAAATAAGCTTATTTTAGGTCAAATATAAGAGTTCCAAAAAATAAATTCATTTTAATTTTTGTATGTTTTTTGAAATAATGCCAAAATTTTTTAACTGTGGAAAACAACAAAATAAAAAAATATATATTACCAAAAAACCGTTCGAGTTACATATTTTAAGGTATCTGACCATATTATCAAAAAAATTAATAATTATTTTAACCGAAATAGTTTAAATTGTGTTTTAAATATGAGGAGCTGAAGTGAACTTTTCAAAAATCAGGTGAAACGCTTATTAGCTATTTTCTGAATAAAAAAAATAGTAGTTCTGATTCCTATTGAGATTAATGTAAAATATTGTCTAATAGAACAGAGTATGAAGAATCGAATAATGTGTGTTTGGATGTCATAACGGGGCATAAACATTTAGAAAAAATATTGAAAGTGGTGATGCCAAATGGCATCACTGGAACTGAAAGGGTTAAGTATGCAGTATAGAAATGTTCTACGGGGAAAATTGTAACTAGTTCTCATTTTCGAGTGTGAGAATTGAATAAAAAAAGGTATTTCACACTAAAAAAAAAACACTTTATTCGTTATTTCAAGACATATTTGTATTAGTTTGATTAGTTTTTTTTTCAGTTAGAGTGTAATATTATTTATTTTTCTTTCAATTTTGACGCAACAAGGCGCGCGATTATCAGAGTATATCAAAGGGGTGGCCAATCAGAGCAGACGAAATTTCGTCGCCTGCTCTGATTGGATAGTGAGGTTTATTTACTCACGACGTTTCCTCCGCGGCTGCGCGCGCAACTGCAAACTTAATCTGCGGTGGACTGTAACTACTGAAAATCTATTACACATTGAATTCTACACACAACAAAAAACCGGAAATCTAAAACGTGTAAAATTTTATAATCGTCGTATACAGACTATTACGAAATTTTCAAAATGATGCCTGAAATCAGTTGCGAGTTTTGAAAGATGACGCGTTCAGCGTGTGTTCACTAGTGCTAGTTTAACTTTATTCCTTCATTTGAAGTACTGACACAGAGTACTAAGCCCTTTGCGGGATTCAGAGAAATCCAAAATGTACAAAACAGCATCTACCAATTTCTTATGGTAATCAAATATTTGTCAATGGGTTTAACATTTATAAGTTATAAAAAAAAGTCAATGTGTCGATATCTACAGTGACGCAACAGTTACTTCAGGCATTGCCTTCTTTCCCAATAACTAATCAAGCTCCAACTCTTATGAATTATATATAAATTGGTTTGGGTGGGTTAAATTCACAGCAGTACTGTACTTCTTGGCAATAGATTAATTACGATCACATGAACATACCGATACATGAGAGACCATTGAAAGCAAAACCCTAACGGTATAAACATCTTAGGTAGGAAACTTAAACTAATGTAACAACTAATATATAATTATCATGATTAAATGCAATATTCGTTTTAAAATCCTTTCTTTTCTTTTATTTTGGCCTTGCATGTGAACTACAAAAAAAAATTCTGCAATTATAGAAAAGTATTCAGTTTTTGGCGTATCTTTGTTTCAGGAAACAGCAAATTTTCCCATTATAGCTTCCACACTACGTATATAACGTAAAAAGTGGAGGGTATTATAGATATTCATTCAGTCCGTATGTCTGTCACTCACTTTCATAGCCCAAACTACAAATGCTATAGGCAGTGTGATGCGTCAAAAATTCTTCGCATCGAAATTAGAAGGCATTCATTAAAATTAAATCACCATTACCATTCGCAACAATTACTCGATAAACTCTAATTCTTTTAAATAATTAAATAAAAAAAATTTGGGACATCAATAAATTTGAAATGACGTCAAATATATTTCACTAAGAAATTCTTTGTGTGTACTTTGCTAAAAATGTATTGGTTCGATTTAAAAGAGAGAAATATTATATATTTATTCTTTCAAATATAAATTAAATTTTGAAAACGATAAAATTATTGAATTTTCAAAATAAAATAAATGAAACTAGCCAAAATTAGCATGTAAATGCTTATAATAGAATTATTATTGAGTTTGGCGACTTTTTCCTGTTGAACACAAATGTTGTGTGGAAGCGGGTTAAGTGACGGATTCTGTGACAAGCCAACTTGTTTCTATTTACAAATAATTATTAAAAATTGCAGCGAAGAAATTTATAAGGAATTTTTTGCAGCTTTTGAAACTTTTGGTTGTCTGCATCGATTTATATTTTACATTTCTAGTTTTTAAAAATTTTATTTAATTTTTGCTTGATCAGATTTAACTATTCTGACAATGTTTCTGAAATTCAATTAAATTTTGAAGTTTACAAATGGAAAGATGGAGGAATATTTATGCTTAAAATTTGGAGTGTGAGATGGTATTAAGGGTACACTCGTGCAACGCCAGGTATATAAATCCAGAAGTTTAATTATAATAATAAATTGGTATAAATTAACGTAACATGCCTTCCAGGAAACTATAAAAGACGATAACAGACACCCGGAGAATTTGACACCATATCAAAAGGTTTTAAGAAGATTGCAAACTGATGAAAAATGGCATCAGGATATAACTCAAGGCAAAAGAATCGGATTTTACCGCATCAAAGAAGAACTAGGAACCGGCAATTTTTCTCAAGTAAAAGCTGCTATTCATGATTTAACCAAAGGTAAGTGATGCATGTCCTGATTAATAATCTTGAGCAATGAAAATTTGATGATTTAGATTATCAAAAGGATTTGGTTGTATGACTTTCCCGATAAATACAAGCTCACTGAAGTATTGCAAATACTTCAGTGAGCATGTATTTTATTTTATTAGCAACACTGAACTAGTTTTATATGAAGTTGTTTTAAATTGAATTTTCGAATGATATTTATTAAATTGGTGTTTATTTTTTACTTCTAATTAAAAAAAATCTCAAATTTTTTTTTGAAATTTGGAATAAAGCCTTGTTTCATTTTTGGCTGCAATCTGACGTATTCCACTTTTCTAAGTCTTGTGGTTCGTTCTATGAAAGTCGATGACGGACAGACGGACTGAATGGTTTCAATGCCTCCCACTTTTTGCGTTATAAGCAAAATGTAAAAATTGAACACAAATTAACCATTCCATTGTTTTTTATTTATTCTGAACTACATACGTATATCCCAAATTTCGAGAATTAATTTTTCTTCTTGACAGAGCGAGTGGCTGTCAAAATCCTGGACAAGTCCAAGCTGGACACCAAAACCCAGAATATGCTGGCCAGAGAAATCCTGTCTATGGAGTCTCTTCACCATCCCAACGTGATACGTCTGTACGAAGTCTTAGAGACATTGTCCAAAATCTATCTGGTCATGGAACACGCCAACGGAGGAGAGCTTTTTTACAGAATTTCTCAAAATGGAGCCTTTACAGAAAAGGCAGCGAAGCCGCTTTTTGCACAGATTACAGCGGCTGTTGATCATATGGTATTCTGCTTCATATATTTCTTTATATTTTTTTAATCTATTTGCAAATGTATTTAAAGCAAGCTGAAGATGTGTTTAGTAAGGTGAGGAGGAATGGAGAAAATTATATTTCCTCTTAAATATTAATTCAACACGACTTTATAAGAAATTGAAGAAAGGGTATATGTTAGCTGGTCTTGGGAAGAAACAACTATGTTACTGCGTCAAATGTAACTGGTATATTTCTATTAATTTAAATGGTATAAGTTAATGTAATATATAAAGTAAAATCATAACAAAATATTGTTATAGAAATCCACCATGTTCCTATTGCTTTGTTTTGTTTGTTTTTGGAACTAGTGTCGAATCGAATAATATAAAAACTTTTGCAATTAAAACATTCAAACTCAATCATAACGGTTTATTTTTAAAACCAACTTTATTCTTTCAAAGTCTCAACTGACTTTAACGTCCTGTTTTTTACTAGTACAACAACTACACGCTATCGCGAGCTCTCAAAATTGTCAAGCCTAAGTTATGCCAACATTAGTAACGACGTTATATTTAAATGCTTATTGTATATTATAAAAGAATTAAAACTACTTTTTCATATCAGAGTTAAAATTAGAATTAAACAAAATGTGCACCCACTTAAACATTATATCAATCTATATCCTTCATTGCAGCACTTTCACAACATAGTCCATCGCGACCTGAAGGCCGAAAACGTGTTCTTCTCCAGTCCCAACACGGTGAAGGTGGGCGACTTCGGCTTCAGCACACACATCAAAGACAGCCACGAGCCCTTGAAGACTTTCTGTGGGTCCCCGCCGTACGCGGCCCCAGAACTGTTCAGAGACGACAGCTACCAGGGCCCCTTGGTCGACGTGTGGGCCCTGGGGGTCCTCCTCTACTTCATGCTGACGGCTACCATGCCCTTCAAAGCCACCACGGTGGCTGGACTCAAGAAGCAGATCCTGGAAGGCGAGTACGTCATCCCACAACACCTCAGCACTGAGTGCCATTTCCTGATCTTCGGTATCCTGAAGCAAGATCCGGGAACAAGGACGACGCTGGCTCAGGTCAAGAATTCGAACTGGCTTACAGGTAAAGGCTGCAAGATGTCTGGTATTTGCCCGGAGACTTGTACATATTCAAAACTATCGTATTTTTTTTAAATTATAAATTTGTAAAAAAAATTGTGTATTAATTTTTCTTGAAAATTTAACTAAATGCATGAAAGTTAATAAAAGGAATCTTCATCCATATTTCAATGATTGGTTCCACGAAACAGCATCTACATACTTTAAAATGTGTTAAAACTTGCTGGGTTCATGCCCCAAAAACTATTGCGATTATTATCTGCCTGCACTAATATCGAAATGTTATTTTTGGTTATTATCAAAATCGGTCTATTCTTGATAGGAATTATGAAATTACTCTACCACTCTTATAAAACAACTATATATGTTCTCCAATTATGATTTATTACATAAATGTACAATTACCACATACTTGAGGACTATGACTTATCTCAGATAACGATGAAAATCACAAAAATGTCCGAATTGCAGTTTTTGCTTCTTTGATGTCTTATAACACGGCTCCTATAGGTACTCGAAACGGCATTACTTTTATAGACGGACTGTTACATCCATCTTGTTTTTGTTAAATTTTAATTTGTCTTTTAGAAATGTAAAATTAGTTATTACTTTCAATTACCTAATTTGAAATATAAGATAATGCAAGTATTGCAATGGGGTTGAAAAGATAGATATTTTGTATCTTCCACATATTTTGGAGGGTCTGATTCTAAAAACGCGTTATTTTTAACATTTACATTAGACCGTCTGTCTAAATAAAGCACTCCATAGCACTTACTAAAAGAGCTAAGGAATTCAAATTCAGTTCCCACAAGTTCCTAGTTCCTCCGATGCCATAATGAAGTTTTTGAGAAAACCACTCGTGCGCATATGGTAGCTGCCGTAGAATTTTCAGGTTCTAAAGTTACCTTGTAGACTGTTATTTAACTGTATATTGACTTATTACGTGGCAATAGAAAGTCGTGTAGTATTAAATATGAATAGAATTTAATTAAATACAACCATGGATTAACTTTCTAAAACGATCGTATCCTACACTGTTAAAAAAAATCCTTGGATTAACGGAAAAACTACTGGCAGCAAGTTGCCGGGATTTTTCCGTTAATTTCAGGATCTTCCGTTTTGGAATTTTTTCGTTATTTTCAGGAACTTCCATTTCGGAGTTTTTCCGTTAATTTCAGGGTCTTCCATTTTGGAATTTTTCCGTTAATTTCAGGATCTTCCATTTCGGAATTTCACCGTTAATTTCAGGATCTTCCATTTCGGAATTTCTCCGTTAATTTCAGGATTTACCGTTTTAGAAATTTTCTGTTTATTTCAGGAATTTTTATTTAGCTGTTTCTTGTTAATTTCATGAATTTCTAATTTGCATTTCTCTCTAAATTCAGAAAACTTACATAGTATATTTTCTAGTTAATTAAAATACATTTTTGCTTTTTTCTAGGCTATTTTGTTTCTATATACTATTTAACCCTCAATCATTCTAAATACATCCATTTATATATGGTGTTATGAATATTAGTATAGGAAAATTTAACAGGAGAAACAGGGAAATTAAACATGCATCCTGTTTGTTATATAAAACGTAAAGCAAATAATGTCTTCATACTTTAACCTTAAATCTATTCAAAACTAATACAATCTAATCCTTTAACCCTAAATATATTCAAAACTAATACATTATAATCCTTTGAAAATTTTTAACCATATTTGGTATATTATCTGAATAAAAAGGACATTGTTCACATTTTTGAAATTTAAAAATAACCACTCTTCATAATATTTAAAACAATTTTAATATGGCAGAAAATTTTTTAAGAAATTTTCTAATTTTGATAATTTTTCTGTGATATTTTTTTACAGTGTATATATTTAGTATTGTTCTGTGGCTAAATGGTATTGTACTTTACAGTTAGCATATCCAGGGCAAAATCATGGGTAGGGGATTATGAGTCGGGTGTCTTAGGGGTTGAACACCCCTTAACAGAGGGACTCTTAAAGACAGTAACCTTTGTAGTCAAAAACAATAAATTTTTAAGTGTCTGCATTTGTGCAATACATACATGAATTTGTATAGTCGCTGATAGTAAAAAAAACAACAAATTTTTTAGTATATGGGGACGAGAGCTATTATCCCCGCATCCTGGATACACCACTGATACAATTTAACAATATGTGATATACAAAAGAAATACAGAATATAATCATGTTTTATTTTTCTTTTATAATTGAAAAAGACTGTTATGGTATTTCAAATCCTCAACTAATTAAAAAAAATTGTGCAGGAACTACAGATTTAGTTTTCTTCCTTTTCTGAACTTTCGATCCTCTTTGGAGATTTATGATAAACAAGCACCTAAAAAAATAATATATTTATGTATACAAATCCAATTTTGAATAAATAGATCTAATGTAAAGAAGCAAGTGCTAATCAGGCATTAACCAGACAAAATCCTCTTAAGACTTCTAAAATTAAACAATTTTTCAATTTTAGGCTTTTTTTTCGAGCAAGTCTTCCATAGTATCTGCACCACAATAATTTAATATCAGAGTTAAAAACGCTTTTTCTCTTTTTTTGTGAAAAGGGGGGATGGGGCTGACAAGGCATGAATCTTAGAGTACCTTTAATTAATTGATTTATCCATATCTTACAATACAGTTTTGATAATTGGAACACTGAGACTATTTTTTAATAGGAGGGGGGTAGAAACAGAAGTGTTCTTGAATAATGTATATCAAAATTAAAAATACATTAATGTATAATAGTATTTAGTATAAAATAATAATTTAAATGTAATTTAATAGTATTTAGTAATAAAATACAATCTTATAATTAGTATTCTAGTAAAAGCTAATAACTATTGCTGTAGTTGTAGACGGTGGGCCGAAAATGAGATATCACTTAGCAGCTTTATCTAAATGAACACTAAAATAGCGTTCCGCGGACACTTGCAATTCCTAAATTTTGAATTCGTTAGAAAATTTGCATTTAATTGGAAATTGTGTTTTTCTTAGTGCAGATTTTTCAAAACAAAGAGCATTGACAATAGTGTATGTAACATCTGAATCGAATCAAAGCATGTGATCTGCATACATCCGTAATCACTAATTGATTCGTTAAATTAAACAAAAGAGTATTATTTATTAAAGAGAAAGTTTACATGATGTATACTTGCATAGTTTTTAAAATAAACCATGCTGTGCTGATAGCGATAGCGTAACCGTGCTTTTCAATCGAGGTTAGGTTAGGTTTTGAATTATCGTCGCACTAGAGCTACACGAGGGCAATTGCCTTCAATCGAATTTAAATGTAATAATTTCAAATCATTTCATTATTTTTTTTAATAATGTGCACTTGTTTGTAGGTGAACATTGTTTATTTCATACATTTGACAGCTTTTTCAAACTTTTAACTTAAATTTACTTAGTTAAGCGTGTTGGTAAACAAACGGAATTATTAATTTCAGGAATCATCCCACAGTCAATTATAGGACTATAAAGATTACAGAAACAAATAAGAAAGACAAGAACTGGATTCTATATATGAAAAACAAAGATAGAAAATATAATCTTTAAATAAAATCTTATTTTATTAAAAGAAATGAACATACCTGTATATTTATCTTTCTTGCTTCAGATGTGGTCAAAACAAACAAACAAAAAATATGGTGGCTGAGTCGGTCGGCGGAAGTGTCGAGGCTAAAAGCTGTTGGGTGCGAGGTTATATGGAGAAATTACGTTAATACGGGTCTTAGATTAAATTTTGCATGCAGAAATACGGTGTTTTTCCGTTTTCGCTTGTCAAGCGTTTAAGGAAAACGGAAATAAGCTGTTTATTTCAGACAAACCGTCTGTTTGTTGAAGAAACGCAATCTTTCCGTAAATTCCCGAAAATAATCACAGAAATATGCACGTAAAATTCAGGTTTTTTTTAACAGTGTACATTTACAGGTGAGACCCTCCCAGGACCTCTGCCCAAGATGGAGCTTCAGTCGGACTGCAACGGGAACGGACTGGTGCTGCCTGAGGTCGAGATGGACGTAAGACGCAGACTCAAAGGGTTTGGCATCGACGACGCCATGTTGGAAGAGTCAAACCGCAAGGGATCGAGGTGCAGTGTGACTGGGACCTATAGAATTGTGCTGCACAGGACCCTCACTGAATCAGAACTCAGCAGGCCGATGTCATCGGGTGCCGTCTCGTCCACGAAGAGCACGCCAGTGAAGGCGAAAAAGAATAAAAATAGGAAATCGAAAACGTGTACAATCTTATAGCCATGTCTACTGAATATTCCTAATTTTTCAGAATGATACCGAAGAGCACGTTAGTGACAAAGAAAAATAAGACATTGAAAACGTGCACAATTTTATAGTCATGTGAATTGAAACATTTTGAATGTTTCGAAATAATACCGAAGAGAACGCCAGTGAAATCAAAAAAAAAAAAAAAGAAGAAAAGCAGGAAATCTAAAAACGTGTAAAATTTTATAGTCGTGTGCAGAATATTCCGAAATTTTCAAAAAAAAAATGCCTGAAATCAGTTGCCAGTTTTGAAAGATGAAAGTGTTCACTAGTGCTAGTTTAACTTTTTTTCATTTGAAATTATGACGCAGAGTACTAAGTTCTTTGCGGGATTCAAAGAAATCCAAAGTATACGAAACAGCATATCAGTAACCGATTTCTTATACTAATCAAATAGTTGTAAATAGGTTTAAACAATAGGTTTAATGAAAAAATTCAATGTGTCGACCTACTACAAACAAAACTTTATTAAGAATTACAATTACTGATGGCTTTATCGCTTTTGTTTTCATTTGTATTGTATTAATTAATTTTTAATGAAAGAGACAGAGTTGTAAGCAAAATTATATTGATTCCTTTGTACAATTACAACTTTTATAATATTATTTTACAACAAATACATATTTGAAAAAGAAGGTCGAACTTTGCAAAAAATGAATGTCCATAACTAGAACGGTTTGTGAAAAGTTGAGGCTTTTCTTAATACGAGAGAGTAAGTGATTAGCATATAGTTTGTCTTTGACACAACTTTTTCCATTATATAGTTTCTAATATGTGTTTTCCATAATAGACACTGAACAGTGATATCTGTATCAAGGTGCATTCCAAAAAATAAAAACTTTACAAATACAAACCTAATTTTTGAATTGTAATAATATTTTACATATTTTGTAAATATGAATAGTTCCTATTTGTCAATAAATAATATTTATGTACTGCGAAGTTTCATTAATTAACTTATACACAAAAGAAAGATGTTTTTTTCTAAAATATCATGGTCTTCAATCTAGTTATAGCCAGTACTCTGAAAGCAAAGTTTGAAATATACAAAAAAGAATTTAGAGAAATGTAAAATATATATATATAACTTTCTATATTTACTAAAAAACTTTGGTGGAATATTACACGACAGCATCTTGCAGAAACGTTACATAAATAAAATTGATGGCAGCAAGTGCTGCCTCAAGTTTTACAGAGAAATGTTACAAGGCGAAAATTCAAAAAACGTGGTGTAACTTTTCTCCGTAACACCCGAGGGAACTGTTTCCACCAGTTAAAGTTACCCAGCACAGTTTTACAGTTTTTATAACATTTTATCCGAAACACTATACGAAAATATTTTTTGATTTACAGCTACAAAAAATCGCTATACAGATTATAGCTAGCTAGACAGACATTTATAAGTATAATTTTGGAAAGAACCAAGAGGGAAACTTTTTTAATCGATCCTACGTAATATGGGCAATTGAACTTTTTTATTGTGTTTATTTAATATTATTATTATATCACTGTAATATACAAACCCTTTAGCAATTTCAAAATTACTTATGTTTACAATTGCTTTAATAAAAATGTGTATTTATATTATAAATTATCACTACCACATTTGTTTCAGCATATAAATATTCGTGAATTCATATAATTTAGATAAATAATCTATTCTTTAACTGAGTAAAGTTATATTAGTTTAAAGGAGTCGTATTTTGTGTAGCGTAATATTCCATAACAAATTAACCTACTAATGACCTACTATATCTACGTACTATACTACTATGTATTACAAGCCAAAATAGAATTCCCTTAATTTTTTATTGAATATGAATAAAGTTTTTAGTGCGATTGTTGCAATTGGCAGAGAGTGTGGTTAGAATTTCATTAAAAACAATATACCGACAGCAGTAAACCTGACTTGCCATTTTGTTTGTTTATTTCTCGATTTTTTTCGAAATTAGAATGTTTATTTAAAATAATTTGTTGTCAAAAATTGTAGTGTACCATTAAATGTTTGAACTCAGCGCGAAAAAACGCCATTACCTTACTTCACTACCTGATGTTATAAATCGATTGATTTATTCTAGTAAACTCGTTCTAAAACTATGCTGTAATAAACCTTTACATAAGCAGCAGGTTTTTTTAGATTTAATATAATGATTTCGTATCCAAAAAAAAACTTTACAAAGACTGCAAATTATCAGCATAAAACCCTCATTGATTGTTGATTTATGCAAGTTATATATATTTAAACCTGTCTAAAACTAAGCTGCATAACACCTTTACATAGGCAGCAGTTACTCATAAAAATTTAATATAATGATTTCTAATCCAAAAAAAACTTTACAAAAACTGCAATTATCAGCATAAAACATTCATTGAACGTTGATTTATGCAAGTTATATCCTTTTCAAAACTAACCTGCAGTAAATTTTTAACAGCATATTTCCTTCGAAATTTAATATGATGATTTCGTTAGCAATAAACTTTGATAAAAACTGCTAACTGTCAGCATGAAACCTTCATTGATCATATTGTCTGCACAAAAAAAAAAAAAAAACTTCATTCATCTGCAAAAAAAATAAAGAATTTTGCGATTTTTTAAAGTTTTCTGCTGAATTTTTTTATAGGTTGAAATCACATTCAAGCATTTTAGTTGTGTTGCTTGATGAGTAGGTATCATAAATACTAGAATTGAGCTTTAATTTGAAGAAAAACAAGTACACAAACATTGAGATACAGTTGTTTTAATCACATTTGGCTTAACCCATTCTTTCACGATTTATGAGTGCAATATCCGATTTCCTTAACAAAATAACATTTCGTCAACAAAATAACATTTCGTCCATAAAATTAGTTTCATTAAACTTTAACTTAGAAAAACAACCATCCTATATTTTAGCTAACACTAGTCAACAGTCCAATCACAAAATTAATTAAAGTCAATTTTGTTTACTGAAACCCTTCGAATTTTTGCTCATACAGGTTTTATTTGATATTATAAACATAGGGGGTAGAAGAAAATAATAGCTAAATTTAAATAATAACTAAATTTAAAATAACTTAATTTTTTGAAACCATATTAGCAGCTTAATACAATTCTAAGCAACATAATTGTTCCCAGGTCAAGAGGTGCAAAATAAATAGCAATAATTTCCATTGGTTGTTTTAGAAGCCATAGAATATCAAAAATTAGTGTTAGTGATAAGTCTATAAATGTTTTGCTTTGCAAATGCTTTTATAGCGCTAATAATTTCTGTTATATGTGCTACAAATGCAATTTTCTGAACAAAAAATCACGTATGTAGTAATGCCGTATTCTGGGAAGAAGAAAGAATGCCGTTTCATGGAACTAAAGGGAATGTCAGTTTATGATTAGGTGGGATTCAACAAATCAGATTAAAGACTTATTTTTGTACCATCTCATCAGTTTAATAAGTGTTATTTATAAAAATATAAAAGTTAAATAGCCTAGCATTAATTCTACTCTGCGTCTGGTCCAATATGACAAAGGACTATTTGCTAAAAAGTATCCAATATTTTTTTTATATATAGGAGGATCAGGATAATAGCAATAGGATAATAGCAATGCATCTGCTAAATATGCTAAAGCTCTTAAAAACAACCATGGACGAAATGTGAGGAATTTATTGCTCTTTTTTTTCTGCGCCTCTTGAAGTGAGAACAATTATGTTCCGTAGTCGTTTAATAAGCTGCGAATATGGGTGCAAAAGCCTTGGAAATTATCATCTCTTCAAACCCTCATGTTCATAATATAAAATAAAACCTGTATGAGCAAAATATTCGGAGGGTTTCTGTAAATTAAATGGTCTTAAATTAATTTTGCATTTTGTTGCGCCCATGCATTTCGCCGTACAGTATGAAATGAAAAAAAAAATACAAGAAGTTCTAAAAGAACTAAAATATCCTACTTTCCTGTTACTTAAATACTTACAAAAATTCTTATCTTGAAAAAACTAGGTTCGTTACAGTAAGTGACATCAACAACCGTTTTTCCACATTAAATTTAAAATAAATTTCACTAAACGCAGCATCTAGCTAAACACTGCATCTTTCAATAAACACTGCTTTATTTGCAGTTATAAATAAATATTTATTTTTAGTAGAACAAAAACCAAAAAACTACTCCTCAATAAACATTTACTTGCTAAATTCGGCTAGCTTCATTCATTTTATTTCGGAAATTAAATAATTATTACTTAAATCGTTTGCAAAAATTTATATTTCAAAGAATAAATATGTAATATTCTTCGCTTTTAAATAGAAAGAAAACGATTTAAATCAACATACAAAGATCTCGTAGTGAAACATATATTTGACGTCATCTTAAATTAATCGATGTCTCAAAAATAAATTTATTTTAATTTATTGTCTAAAATAATTAAAGTTTCTCAAGCAATTGTTGCTATGGCAATGGTGATTTAATTCTAATAAAAATGGCTTCCTATGCTTTTTAAATGAGCATTAAACTTTTCAGTTTTTTAAATAATTGAAGTACTTTGAATTTGAATTCTTTTCTGAAACTTTCAATGTATTCTCATTTCGATACGCTGAATTTTTTGACGTATCTCACTTGTCCGTAGCAATTGTAGTTAAATTCAGCGATTTAAATAACTCGAAATTGAATTTCAATGCTAATTCAATGGGAAATTCGTCGACAAATAGTAGATTTATATCCATCCGATCGTACAGACAGACGGACAAAAAGTATGAAAGTTGGGTGTCTGAGGTCATAGATTTCTAACAAAAAAAGAATTTTTAAGATCGGATGGAAAGAAACGATTTTGGAAGGAGGGTACGGACAGACGGACGGACATCGACCGCATGTCAATACCTACTTTTTAGCCTACTTTTCTTTTTTTTTAATTCGAAGAATTAAAAAAAAATGAAAAAGTAGGTATTGACATGCGGTCGATATCCGTCCGTCCGTCTGTCTGTCTGTCCATACCCCCCTTCCAAAATCAGTTCTATCAATCCGATCTTAAAAATTCTTTTTTTATTAGAAAGGTATAACCTACGACACCCAACTTTCATACTTTTTGTCCGTCTGTCTGTACGATAGGACGGACATAAATCCACTATTTGACGACGAATTTCCCATTGAATTAGCATTGAAGTTCAATTTCGAGTAACTTAAATCGCTGAATTTAACTACAAATGCTACGGACAAGTGAGATACGTCAAAAAATTCAGCGCATCGAAATTAGAATACATTGAAAATTTCAGTAAAGAAGTCGAGTTCTAAGTAATTCAATTATTTAAAAAACTTCAAAATTTAATGCTCATTTAACAAGAAGTTCTTAAAGAACTAAAATAGCCTACTTTCCTGTTACTTAAATACTTACTAAAATTCTTATCTTGAAAAAAAAAACTAGGTTTGTAACAGTAAGTGATATCAACAACCGTTTTTCCACATTAAATTTAAAATAAATTTCACTAAACGCAGCATCTAACTAAACACAGCTTTATTTGCAGTTATAAATAAATATTTAATTTTTCGTAGAACAAAAACCAAAAAACTACTCCTCAATAAACATTTACTTGCTAAATTCGGCTAGTTTCATTTATTTTATTTCGAAAATTAAATAATTATAACTTAAATCGTTTTCAAAAATTTGTATTTCAAAGAATAAAAATGTAATATTCCTCGCTTTTATATAGAATGAAAACAATTTATATCAACATACAAAGATCTCGTAGTGAAATATATATTTGACGTCATCTTAAACTGATCGATGTCTCAAAAATAAATTTATTTTAATTTATTGTCTAAAAGAATTAAAGTTTCTCAAGCAATTGTTACGATGGCAATGGTGATTTATTTCTAATAAAAATGGCTTCCTATGCTTTTTAAATGAGCATTAAATTTTGATGTTTTTTAAATAATTGAAGTACTTTGAGTTCGAATTCTTTTCTGAAATTTTCAATGTATTCTAATTTCGATGCGCTGAATTTTTTGACGTATCTCACTTGTCCGTAGCATTTGTAGTTAAAATTCAGCGATTTAAATGACTCGAAATTGAATTTCAATGCTAATTCATGGGAAATTCGTCGTCAAATAGTAGATTTATGTCCGTCCTATCGTACAGACAGACGGACAAAAAGTATGAAAGTTGGGTGTCTGAGGTTATACCTTTCCAATAAAAAAAAGAGTTTTTAAGATCGGATTGCTAGTACTGATTTTGGAAGGGGGGTACGGACGGACAGACAGACCGACGGACAGGCAGACGGACAGACGGACGGACGGACGGACATCGACCGCATGTCAATACCTACTTTTTCATTTTTTTTAAATTATTCGAATTAAAAAAAAAGAAAAGTAGGCTAAAAAGCATAGGAAGCCATTTTTATTAGAATTAAATCACCATTGCCATAGCAACAATTGCTTGAGAAACTTTAATTCTTTTAGACAATACTAGGGGGCTCCGCCCCCTGCTCGCTATCGCTCGCCAACCCTCGGAATTGCTGCGCAATTCCATTGACCGCTTCGCGGCTGGTAGGGAACTTCGTCCTTGCTCGCTTCCGCTCGCCAACCCCCTAGAATTGCTATGTAATTCCTTCTAAGCTGTCAATTTCCAGACCATTAATTTAATTGACTTGGCCCAAAAGATTAATTATAATTAGAATTCTAACAACGTTGACTTAATCATGAATATGATTCTTCAGTATAAAAGAGCTTTTAGAATAAATTTCCTCGATAGAAAGTATAGTTTATAAAGAATACAATTACTAAAAGTATGCAGAACTAAATAAATTTTAAATGTGATGGTGTGACAGATCCTTTTTTTATAATTCTTTTTTCAATTAGGAATCAATCACAAGCATTTTGCATGTTGCACAAAGCGTTACTGAATTAAGAGTATAACATTCACGATTGTTTACATGCTCACAGATTAAAAGAATGTAATTCAATATTTATTATTAAACCAGAAGAAAAAATAAGAAATATGCTCAAAAAATCCTTCTGCAAAAACATTAAAAAAACAAAAAGCGAAACCCACGTGACTTAGAAATAGATGCAAGTCACTACTTCGGCTGGCCAGCTGATATTCAGGTCGGGCGACAATATGGAATAGTTCGTAACGAAACGGTAGCGTTAAGTTGCCATCTGTAGCAACCTTTCGCCTTTTGACGATTTGTGATGTTTAGGACATAATGCTAATTTGCAAGGGGTGGCGGTTTTTGAGAAAAAAACGGTGTTCCGGTTTCCGTCGGTTTTTTCCCTAAAGAACCGGTTTCCGGTTCAGACCAGCCTCGCAAAAAAGTTTTTTCTGTCAAAACCGGGGCCAAAACAACGGTTAAAAAAAAACGGCTTTAGTTTTCCATTCCTAAGCTGCTTTACTATGAGAAGCGCTGTCCATTCTATTTAATGTCTTTGGGTCTATTAATTCAAATTTATTGAAGCAGGGTTGTCAGGTTTTTCGAGCTACTGCTCATAACAAACCGGCACTGAGGTACCCCAAGATGCACCGCTTTAGCAGTTTTTTCAGCTACCACGCATAACAAAGTAGCCGAAACTATGGAAACTGTCACTTAGTATCCCAAGATGCACCGCTCTAGCCTGCTTCTTTTCTGCGTTACTACACACATACATATAGACCGCTCTATTCTCTTTCCTAACTCTATGGTTTTTACGATCCGTGGCCGGAAACTCTGGACCGATGCCAACAATTGAAAAATAAGCTAGTTTCCGTGGGACTGCTCCATGGCATCACGTAGCTCTAGCGCTAAGAAACTTTTTCTACCAAAGCCACGGAACGCAAGCTGAAGCAGCCCTGGCACAAAACAAGCACACCACCACACTTACTTTCAGCGTTTCTGACGTTTCTGATTGGCTGAAGTCACGTAAGTCACATGGCTTTCAAGCAAACGACAATTACAATTTTATATTATATAGAGAAATTAAAATAAATTTATTTTTGAGACATCGATCAATTTAAGATGACGTCAAATATATATTTCACTACGAGATCTTTGCATGTTGATATAAATTGTTTTCATTCTATTTAAAAGCGAGGAATATTACATATTTATTCTTTGAAATATAAATTTTTGCAAACGATTTAAGTGATAATTATTTAATTTTCGAAATAAAATAAATGAAACTAGCCGAATTTAGCAAGTAAATGTTTATTGAGGAGTAGTTTTTGGGCTTTTGTTCTACGAAAATTAAATATTTATTTATAACTGCAAATAAAGCTGTGTTTAGTGAAAGATGCCGTGTTTAGTTAGATGCTGTGTTTAGTGAAATTTATTTTAGAATTTAAGGTGGAAAAACGGTTGTTGATGTCACTTACTGTTACGAACCAAGTTTTTTCAAGATAAGAATTTTAGTTAGTATTTAAGTAACAGGAAAGTAGGCTATTTTAGTTCGTTAAGAACTTCTTGTTTATTTTATTTTTAATTCTTCGAATTAAAAAGAAAGAAAAGTAGGCTAAAAATGGCTTCCTATGTTTTTTAAATGAGCATTAAACTTTGCAGTTTTTTAAATAATTGAAGTACTTAGAATTCGAATTCTTTTCTGAAATTTTCAATGTATTCTCATTTCTATGCGCTGAATTTTTTGACGTATCTCACTTGTCCGTAGCATTTGTAGTTAAATTCAGCGATTTAAATGACTCGAAATTGAATTTCGATGCTAGTTCAATGGGAAATTCGTCGACAAATAGCAGATTTATGTCCGTCCGATCGTACAGACAGACGGACAAAAAGTATGAAAGTTGGGTCTCTGTGCTGGTCATAGCTTTCTAACAAAAAAAAAGAATTTTTAAGATCGGATGGATAGAACCGATTTTGGAAGGGGGGTACGGACAGACGGACGGACGAACATCGACCGCATGTCAATACCTACTTTTTTATATTTTAATTCTCCGAATTAAAAAAAAAGTAGGCTAAAAACGAACGTAACTTAAAAGTAAATGCTAACATTTTTTTTAAGGTAAGTTCGTGTTTTACAAGTACTTTAATTGGTATTTTAAAATTCTTGTAACAAATTTTATTCTAATACCAAATTAAGTTCGCGCATTTGAAATAACTAATTTGCAAAGACTTTACTTAAAATGAACACTGTATGGTATTAAGTGATAGCAAAAAGTAAAAATTTTATCTTTAAAATATACTTGTGAATACACCTGTGCATATGTTGCTTAATATTCTCACTCATTTCATTAACATGTGAAATGCTTCAAACGCTTTGTGATTAAAAATATTACTAATTCCAATAACATTGCTAAAACAGCAGTAGAAAGACCAATAGTTAACAAAAGAAAAGCAACAGAAAGATCATCAATAGAAAGTGGTTTAATTTTACTACTGAACGTAATATTTTTTCGAAAGATCAGTTGGGTTTTAAATAAAGCATGTTCACTGATCTTTTCAATAATTCCGGCACTTACGAGTCGAGAAATTATTCTATTTAACTGTCGTTTGCAGCAGAAATTTCGATTGATTGCAATTCCTATCGCCGTTATGGACAAAAAGTCTCCAGAAATAAAAATGTCGCTTTTAGATAAAGCTGCAAGCCTTTTTTATTGCCAAACAGATGAGATAAAGGCTGTTTTCTGGTCAATAATTTCGCTTGTAAACAAATTATTTCGTGAAATATACCAACTATTTCTATTGATAGCTCCGCCGAGCTCTTGAAGATGTGGTATTCCTGTAGCGGTGATATAGGTCGCTACGTCCCAAATGTCCAATACAATGCATCTATGGGTTCCCATCCTGACTGCATCGGAAAGTTCCTTAAATGTTTCGATTGTCTTTGCTTGCCTCGAAACAGTCATGAAAGACAACAGTGCCCCACTACAGCAAGTGGCCAATACCATCGAGAAATACGACCAAATCATAAGTTGTTGTTTACCAGTCGAAGAACTAATACTCTTGAGTGTTGTAGACTGTCTTAACGTTCTTGAAGTTAGTTCAAAAACGATTCTTCCGAACGAATACCTCCTCTTTAAGACAGTCCACAGAAATAGAGATGTCCCAATCAGGCACCCCAAGAAGCACATCCATACTGACAAAGAAAATGGAAGGAGGTACGCATCCTTCGATCGAATAGGTGACGCTTTTCCTATGGCGAAAGTTTGTCCAGAGTGTCGATAAGAAGTACTGAAGTCAACGTACTCCATCCTCTCATGTGTTATCATAATTCCAGTGAGGGCTAGATCTGCCTCACCTCTGTGCACCATACCAATCATCCCAGTCCACGAACCGTTGATGAAGCGACCGATTTCCTTGTCTTCTGGAATGACCAGTCTGTAACTGAAGCCAAGAGCAGCCAATATTTCTATTAAGATTGTAGCTTCGCTGCCAACAAGGTTCCCATTAGAATGAATTTCAAGGAAATTTTTAATTGGTAAAACTGCCACGGTAATGTTGGGTAGATGTGCCATTGTTGCTTAGTAGTGTATTAAAAGTGTCCCTTTCTTCCACATTATTCAAAACTGCTCAGCCTATAAATAAATCAAACTGAGTTTTATTTATTATCCTTTATGTCGAAAACAACAACAACTACAAAGCAACACTTAAATTTTACATTGTCATGATGTTTTTTTAAACTTGATATTATATAGCTTGCACGAAATAATTATTCATTAAGTATGACGTGCAAATGCAACAGAGAGCAGCAAACGCAAACAATATTAGTTTTAAAACTTTTAAACAAAACATTAACTTCAAAGCAATTAAGTCAATTAAGTGTGTTTATTGTGGTTCATGTTTTTGCTTTATCTTGCATATATTATGCATTCCAACTTTATATTTATCTTGGAAATGTATAATTATGTGAAATACATAAAAAACCTAATTATTCAACTTATAGTAGTATAATGAACTAACTATTTGGTTGTCGAGTAAATTTTCAAAACCTTAATACAAATCCAATACAAATTTTGAAGGCGAGTCCTAATTATGTTTCGTGATTTTTTCCAATATAATGTCGTCGGTAAAATGTCAAAACCACGAATGTGCAGAAACACAGGGATGGAAAACTGGAAACATTTAAGCCGGTTTTTGGCTTCGGTTAATTGGGCAACAAGCAATTATTTAGCTGGACAAGTAAAAAATGAAGAACCGTTTGAATAAACATTTTAACCGGTAAACTGAAGGTTATTGTTAGTTTGAATTATCGTCGCACTAGAGCATGCGACGGCCATAGGCGACGGGCGACGTAATTTAAGAACCACAGTCAAGGGACGAGCCCCTAAACCAAAACTTTAAATAATAGCTGTTAGATAAATTAATGGCTTATGGTGTCATAAAATGAATCATAATGGATTTGTATGATGGGAGATTTATGATGTGAGTCATAATTTATTAACACTCCCACTCTGGATCATGCCTTAAGGCACCAAGAGCTATGCCATCGGTAATGCTATTCCAAAGTCACATTACGCGGCAACAAAAATCTCAAAAAATGCGAGCAAGAAGTGCTACATTTTAATTAAAAAAACAGGCAAAAATTTTAATATTAATTTTATTATTTGTAAATGTGGAAAGGCGTCTTAAAATAGATTATCTTTTCTGATAAGACGTTTTTGTCATTTTTATGTCCTTAAGGATGTATTCGAAAATACATCGTCCGATTCTTTTTTAAATAGAGAAATGGGTATCGGGTTCGTTACATGATTGCGGTTCCAAATTACGACTTCCATCGCCAGTGTAGTGTAGCACCATTTATTACCACGTTACAACACACACACAGTACATTTAATACACGTTAAATATCCTCCAAAGTTCCAACGGTGCGTAAGATGCCGCAATTAAAAGCTGTGTTGGGTGCCTACTCAGTTGTCGACTAGCCACATGTTTGTGGTTCTAAACTACGAAGCCCGTAGCCAATAGCCCGCTTGTAGCTTTAGTGCGATGACAACCAACTAAGCAACTGAAACTGGTTTTTTTTTTCAAAGGACCGGTGTTTAATTACTTTTAACAGGTCCAGGTTAAAACCGGAAGAAAAAAAAGAACCGAGTGAACCGAGAAGCAGTTTTTTTTTTTAAATAACCGCAAATCCCTTGAATGCACTTGCGTGGTTTTGTCATTTGACCAACGATGTGAATAATATTTTTTTTTATCGAGAAACGATTAACATCCACCCCCTCCCCCCTCCCAAACTGGACATCGTAGTCCAACCAATTGTATGCAACTGTATTTTTTGCACTATGTATTTTTTTATGCTCTTTCTGTTAGTGGTTCTATTCCTATTATGTAAAATGGATATTTCTTTCTGGGTGAGATTGTAAATAAATAAGTTAATTAGACAAAAATTAATTAATAAGTTAATTAAAATAGAAAAATAATTGATATATGAGTAAATAAAAGAACTTACATTTAAAATAAATATATCTGAACACTTTTAAGGACATACCCCTCACCATCCTTAAGGTCTGATTAACCGCTCGGATCCGCTCCTCCCAACGAAATTGTATTAATCCGCCACGGATGTGGCGGCATTACCCCAGGTACCGGGGCAATCCCGCCACTGTGCAAGCTTTTAGAAAAAAAAACAATTTTATTCCGGTTCTATTGAAAATTTAAATTTTAAAAAATCACCACAAGATGGCTCAAGGTTATGAACTGTAGTATATGCTATTACAATTTACATTTCAACTGTAGTATGCTATTACAATTTACAATTTCCTTTAAGGTGGCGCCATTCCCCCGCTCTCCCCTAACATTTTAACTACTGTTATTAATGCTTACGCCTGGCACTATAGTACCATTGAAAAACCACTGTTGTTGTATTTCTATCCCTTCTGGAAACTAAAATTTCGAATTGTTTTTAAAAATCCGAATCTGAATTCATGTTCAAATGTGTGACTTTAAACTATATTTTTCCCCTTTTATAGTTCCAGAGATTAATCGATCTGCTTTAAATAAAAACATTATGAGCGTGCATTTTTTTTAACGTAATTATTAAAAAAATAGTACATGCAACGCATGTGAACAGGGCCGGATTTCTAAATAGGCTAAATAGACTGTAGCCTAGAGCGGCAAATTTTAAGAACAATTAAAGAGGCATTCGACATAATTTTTTTAAAAAGATACTAAAATTTTAAAGAAAGAAACAAATAATTTACATTAACGTGTAAACCGTAAACGTATATATAGTACTAATATTTAGTAGTAAACATGTTAGCTGCGAGAGCATATTAGACTCTCCCTCAATGATTTGGAAGTTGAAAGTTGTAAGTGAACAGTTTAAAAAAATTCATCTATATTTCGCTTTTGATTTAGAGTTACATAGATGATTCTAATATGTAGAAAGAAAAAAAGTGAAGAAAACTATATTTGGTGGCAAATCGATCGTAGCCTACAGGCGGCAAGTATTTAAATCCGACCCTGCATGTGAAAAGTAAACTTTTAAAATAAGTGTAATTATTTCACTTGCTCGTTTCTCTCTCGTGAAATAAAATCCACTAGTTTTTAAAAGTATTGCTTTTCACATTTGTTGCATTAATAACTATTTTAAAACAGGGAAATTATAGTGCGTGTTTTAAAAGTTTACTTTTCGCACAATAATTGCATACACTTATGCATTATAACTAAGTGGAAAAATTCGACTTTCACATTTAAACTTTAATTTCCAATGCGTGCAAAATGTCAGACTTTTAAAACAGGGGAAAAAACACTTTATTTACATCAAAAGCGGTGGAAATAGTTACTTTTATAATATCGTGCAGGAAAAAAAATCAAATCAATAATCTTAGCAAAATTTATGCTTTTAACGCAATCGTGTTTCAAAGTTACTTTTCTGCACTATTGCGGCAAAGTAAATACGAGCAACTGATTGGTGTAAAATTCTTTATTTGAGCACGATATTTTATTCGGCGGCTTTGTGATTGTTGTAAAATTCTTTATTGGAACGTGATTATTTAATTGGCATCTTGTTTCCAATGACAATCTAAGAAATACTTTTTGCACGTGATTTTAAAATAATGGTTAATATAAATAATCACGTTCAAATCAAATCATTCGAACGTGATAATAAATAATTAAAAATCAATCTGAACAGAAGTATCTTCAAAACTCAATCGTTTTATAAAAAAAACACGCGATAATTTCTGTTTTAAATGGGCGAAAATTATCTGATTATAGCCTTTTTTTGTTAACGAGTTATATTTTAAGAAACTATTTGACATTAATTATTAATTGAGAAATTTAAATAACACAAGAGTAATGACACGAGTTTCACGCAAGCAGTAGTTTTTATTTTACAGGCATATTAATAGTTACATTTGAACCGCTGTTGTTATTTATGTCAACATTTGGAAGCACTCCAGAAAGAAGTTCTTCTAAGGACAACTGAATTGTATTTTAGAACATTTTATCCAATGCAATATAAGAAAGTATTTTTGCTTAAAGCTACAAAAATAGCTATACTGATTATGACTAGCTAGACAGACATTTATAAATATAATATGGCAAGAACCTATAGAGGGAAATTTTTTTAATCGATCCTACATAATATGGGCAACTATACTTTTTAATTGTGTTTATTTAATACGATTATTATATCACTGTTACATTCAAACCCTTTAGCAATTTCAAAATTACTTTTGTGAACTATAGCTTTAATACAAATTGTATTTATATTTCAAATTAGCACTTCCAGATTTGTTTCAGTATATAAACATTGGGGAATTCATAATTTAATTTAGATAAATAATCGATTATTTAACTGAGTAAAGTTATATTAGCTTAAAGGAGTTATCTTGTGTAGTTAACATTCCATAGCAAATTTATAATTTCTAATCACCCACTACATCTAAGTACTAAACTAGGTACTGCGTAAAACAAGCCAAAAGAAAATTAAGTTTTATTAAATATATATAAAGTTTTTTTGTGCGATTGTTGTGAGTAACAGAGAGTGGGGATAGAATTCCATTAAAAACAAAACCCCGACAGCCGTAAACCTGAGTTGTCATAATCCCGATTAGGCCGAAATTCCCACAGGGCCAAATATCTCGACACTGCAAGTACTTTTGTTTGTTTATTTCTCGATTTTTTTTCGTATTTAGAATGTTCATCTAAAATAATATAATTTTTTTGTTGTCAAAAATTGAAGTGTCCCATTAAATGTTTGAACTCACCGCGAAAAACACCATTGCCAGTAGAAATAGGGGCACTATGGGGACGGAAGTGACGTCATCAGGGAAGGAGTTGGGTGCTCTCTAGTGGCTCGGAAGTCACGTGACCGGAAGTGGCATGGGAGTCGTGTGGTCTCTAAGTGTTCGGTGGAGTTGAGTTGTTTTTTTTTGGGCTAAAAGTTGAGTTGTAGGGTTGCTGGTTTGTTTGGCGTGACGTATAACCTTACTGTATTGTTTTAGTTGAGTTGTAGGTGTACTGATTTGTTTTGCGTGACGTAGTTAGGAAATATAATAGTTTCGGAATGGCAACGGGTCGGTTTTTGTAAAAGATTTTTCGGAAAGGGGCAACGGATCGGTTATCGTAAAAGAACAGTTATTTGTAATTTTTATTGCATAACCGCGAAAGCTTAAAAGTCTTATGGTGTTTGGCGTGACGTATAGTCTTACTGTATAGGAAGTATAATAGTTTCGGAATGGCAACGGATCGGTTATAGTAAAAGAACAGTTATTAGTAGGTGTTGATTCGGAATATTTTTTCTAACAGTAACAAGGGAAAGTTTAGTGTAACATTTTAGAAAAGTCTTGTTATAATAAAAATTGTACCGTAATAATTTCTTTGTTTTAGTAATTATTGTCTTAAAAATATAACTTTTTTTTTTTTCAAAAAAAATAATAATAAATATTACTAATATTTTTTCTTCAACTGTAAATATTATATATATATAAGTTTTCATAATTTCGAAACTTTTTTTTTTCTGCTAACTTTTAATATTAAGTTTATTTTAAATGCACTTAAAGTTTTTTTTTACTTTTAAAGTTTATTTCTTTAAAATATTTTTATCTTATTTTCAAAGCAGTAATAAAATACACAATTTTAAGAGACATCAACATTTATTAACACTAAAATGCATATGTACATGGAATAAATACTGACATAACATTTTTTCTGAAGATGCAAACATATTTTTCACATCATGTAAAAATGATGGTACATTAATCAAGGAGAAAAATCTCTAATCAGAATCAAATTCACAAAATATACATGGTGCATATTCTCTTCAACAAATTTCCGTGAAAGTTCAATATAGTCAATCTCATACATAGCTGAATCAAAAAACATATCTACAAGTTCTTTAGGTGTATGACACGCACAGGGTATCGCATCACGTCCATAGCAAGGGGCCAATTCTTTCATTTTTTAGTGAAGTAAATTCAAGAAAACACTTACGCAGTGATTCCTGCTATTATTTTAAGTTGGTTATATGTTGGTTCATTTTATTCTTAACATATGAAATATGGTTTATAATAATTTCAATTGTAGAATTGTTCTCTTATAGTAAGCAGTTATCCTGTTTAAATGGATTTCAAATCGTTGGTGCTATTCTAATCAGTAAAGTTCTTATGTATAAAAATGTAGCTATTTTTACAAATTGCACTAGGTGATTTATTACGTTTAAATGTACTTCAAATCGTCAATATTATTTTATAGCTAGCGTGGTAAAAAATAAAACTAGTTAGTCCCCTCGGTAAAATGTTTTTCTAAAATTATTATATTTAGAAATTTTTGCTGTTCAACTATTATTTTAAATGATTTACTTTTGTGTTAAAAGTATTTTTTTTAAATACTTTGGTTAAAATATTTCGACAAACGGTCTAGAGTTAAAAGATTATTATCAAGACAATCGTAATAGTTTTGTTTAATGTTTCTTATATTTAATGCTGAAACTTAGATTTTTTCAGCTGTTTAAGGTGAATTTTATATTTAAATGTATTAAAAGTAAAATTTTACTCTCTATTTCGCGTCTACATTGTGAATTTTAAGGTCTGAATAAGTATGTAATGATATTGCAATACCTTGCTTATGGAGAAGTAGTTAGGTGATTCACATAGTTTTCATTAAACTAGTTAAATTATTTTAAAGTGGAATGGTTATTTCGCAAATTATTGTCACAGAAATTTAGTATGCTCTAATTTTCAAATCGCGTTTTTTCTATAATATAATATTACAAAAATCTGATCTAATATCACAGTACCCCCTCGTAAAAAACTTTGTATTCATACAGGTTTAAAGAAAATAGTTCGGAAAAAATTCCCTTGTAATAGCTGATAACAGTCTATGAAATGAAATTTCACTATATAAACAGGAAAAAATCTTAATTACAATAACAATGATTTAAGTACTTTTAAATAGATGGTAACTATTAAAGTAAAAGCCCTATTAATCTTGAAAAGGTAGTAACACTTTCAAATCAAAAAATCCTCGAAAAGAATGCTAACATCCTTTACGCAAGTAAACACACAGAGGTCCATTGTCAATAAACAGAATTCCCGATAAGAAAGATTCTGATAAGGTTAGACTAACTTCATACATTGCTAGAAAAGTTACTTGGATTTATCAGAGTACTAAATTTCAACTTTATTTTAACGAGTATTGTAATGAAAAGTTTTGACTAAAACTATTCAAAGTATTTGAATTTTAAAAGGGAATTTAATTTTTTTTCTTTTTCCATGCTAAATAGTGATTACAGAATGATTCATAGAAAATAATACTTAATCAAAGATAAGACTACAGGATGTAAAATTTATAAAATAAATAATATATTAGATTTAATTCTTAAAGATTAATTGATTTTTAAAACGAAAAAATTACAAGTAAACAAATCGATTTTAATATTAGCACCGCAAAACATCGAAAAAATGCAATGACTTTCTTATTCTTATGATAACGCAGCTATAAGATAAAGTCCATAGATAAAACGATCTGATGAATAAACAGGACTCACAATCCCGTGAAAGCTGTAATATAAGCGATAAGACTCGATACAGCAAATACTCTATAAAAACCACCCTATAGATTTTTAATTAATACACTTTAATTTATAAAAATGTAGAATTTCTAAAGGATTTACTTTTATAATAATTACAAGAGTTAGTTTATATCAACCAAACTTCAGTGTTTTACATTTTTTTTTATTGTTGTAAACCAAGTCTGAGTTTTACTAAGACTATTATTTTAAAAAAAATCTTGTAAGACTACCTTTTTAAATTCCAACTCTCACTCAATCATGTATCTTAAGACTTATTCAGTCATTTTTCTTAAGAGTTATAAAAAAAAATACTAACAAAAACTTAGTTTCAATTTAAAATTCAAATGGTTACCATAAAAGATGATAACATTTTTATCAAATAATACTGTGGAATAAACCTCAGTTTAAAATCCATTTATTAAATAAATTTAAGTAAAATCGAGTTACTCGAATGTAGTTTGTTTTATATTTGGCTACATTATCAATGGTTCTATGTAATGTTTAACTAATACTCAAAATATTCAGGAATACATCAGGTTTAATGTAAAAATAATACACCAACGCGTAGATTATAGGCTTATATGTATAAATTTTGGTTGGAGTTCAAAAACAACTTTGAAAGTAATCGAGTAGTTTTATCAAATATTTTTGATTGAAACTCTAAAAAATTGGATATATTCTTTGAAATAATAAAATAGTAGTAAGAAAACGTGTAAAACTCTATTTTAACGTCTTTTGGTATGACATTAATGTTAGGAATATATCTGAAATACATAATGAATTGTGTAGTTATATATTAGTTGAATCCATATGTTTAATTATATATGACTAAGTCTCAAGTTTTAAAAATATATAGTGGATGATCGGAGGATTGAATCGAAACTGCGATATTGCGATTAAATGGATGATTGAATAGAAATTGCTTCTCGTATCTTCGATACGAGCAAGTGGAAGTCATTGGATCAGCATGTTTATTGAAGATGGAAAACACTTAGAATTTATTTGTAGCTACAGCAAATCTCCCTATTTTTACGGAGATATATTTAAACCTTTCCTATTAAATTTTTTAAATGTCAGTTGGAATAATACTTGTTTTCAAAGTTTGACTTCTAATGTATGTGGAGCCTATTGTATAATAGTTACAAACTAGAAATGGTAAAGTAGTACCAAAAAGGTCATCTATTTTCGAAATTTCAGAATATATTTTTAAAAATACTCCTAAAAGTAATAAAAATAACTTCCAGTTGTTGTTAGTAACTATCGTTTCAAAATAAAGACGCACAGGTTCTAAAGTTGATATTTGCGCATCGTAATTAGATAAGAATTCAAACTTTCGTCAGAGAAAGTATTCTCGCTACTGCAAACTCCAAGCCAATATTTCCCCCTAATGTCAATAGATAAGAATCGACACATATTTTTCTAGAAACTTGAAAAAATCTGTTACAAACCCTTCATCCCGTTCTCATGCAAGAGTTTTTACGAACTGTTGTTCAAAATGAAATAGAAAATACTGATTTTGAATTATATCAATGTGATGAATTCAATATTAACTATTCCTCACAATTCAACCTTGATTGTATGATGATGTCATATGAGATAAATTTTTTATCAAGTTTAGTTGCTTCAAGTTTTGGTAAAAGATAGAATTAACGAAGATTATATGTCTGGTTTTAAGGAATGAAGCTTAGTTGTTTTATTAATTAAACTATACTTTACAATATATACCAATTTGTTAAGAAACATTTTTTTTTTTGGTGTTAGTATGCTCTTTCGAAAATAAAAATATATTATTTTAATAAACACTGTGTTTGTACTTTATTACATTGTGTGTTTGTACTTTTTATTCATTGTCTACATAAAAGATATTTGACTATAATGTTTAATTAAAAAAAAACTAAAATAAAAAATAATAAATTTTTCTTAAAAAAAACTTTTACTAAAAATAAAATTTAAGAAAAAGTTCAAACTTTTATTTTGAAAAACTTTTACTAAAAATAAAATTCAAGAAAAAAGTACAAACACACAATGTAATAAAGTACAAACACAGTGTTTATTAAAATAATATATTTTTATTTTCGAAAGAGCATACTAACACCAAAAAAAAAAAAATGTTTCTTAACAAATTGGTATATATTGTAAAGTATAGTTTAATTAATAAAACAACTAAGCTTCATTCCTTAAAACCAGACATATAATCTTCGTTAATTCTATCTTTTACCAAAACTTGAAGCAACTAAACTTGATAAAAAATTTATCTCATATGACATCATCATACAATCAAGGTTGAATTGTGAGGAATAGTTAATATTGAATTCATCACATTGATATAATTCAAAATCAGTATTTTCTATTTCATTTTGAACAACAGTTCGTAAAAACTCTTGCATGAGAACGGGATGAAGGGTTTGTAACAGATTTTTTCAAGTTTCTAGAAAAATATGTGTCGATTCTTATCTATTGACATTAGGGGGAAATATTGGCTTGGAGTTTGCAGTAGCGAGAATACTTTCTCTGACGAAAGTTTGAATTCTTATCTAATTACGATGCGCAAATATCAACTTTAGAACCTGTGCGTCTTTATTTTGAAACGATAGTTACTAACAACAACTGGAAGTTATTTTTATTACTTTTAGGAGTATTTTTAAAAATATATTCTGAAATTTCGAAAATAGATGACCTTTTTGGTACTACTTTACCATTTCTAGTTTGTAACTATTATACAATAGGCTCCACATACATTAGAAGTCAAACTTTGAAAACAAGTATTATTCCAACTGACATTTAAAAAATTTGATAGGAAAGGTTTAAATATATCTCCGTAAAAATAGGGAGATTTGCTGTAGCTACAAATAAATTCTAAGTGTTTTCCATCTTCAATAAACATGCTGATCCAATGACTTCCACTTGCTCGTATCGAAGATACGAGAAGCAATTTCTATTCAATCATCCATTTAATCGCAATATCGCAGTTTCGATTCAATCCTCCGATCATCCACTATATATTTTTAAAACTTGAGACTTAGTCATATATAATTAAACATATGGATTCAACTAATATATAACTACACAATTCATTATGTATTTCAGATATATTCCTAACATTAATGTCATACCAAAAGACGTTAAAATAGAGTTTTACACGTTTTCTTACTACTATTTTATTATTTCAAAGAATATATCCAATTTTTTAGAGTTTCAATCAAAAATATTTGATAAAACTACTCGATTACTTTCAAAGTTGTTTTTGAACTCCAACCAAAATTTATACATATAAGCCTATAATCTACGCGTTGGTGTATTATTTTTACATTAAACCTGATGTATTCCTGAATATTTTGAGTATTAGTTAAACATTACATAGAACCATTGATAATGTAGCCAAATATAAAACAAACTACATTCGAGTAACTCGATTTTACTTAAATTTATTTAATAAATGGATTTTAAACTGAGGTTTATTCCACAGTATTATTTGATAAAAATGTTATCATCTTTTATGGTAACCATTTGAATTTTAAATTGAAACTAAGTTTTTGTTAGTATTTTTTTTTATAACTCTTAAGAAAAATGACTGAATAAGTCTTAAGATACATGATTGAGTGAGAGTTGGAATTTAAAAAGGTAGTCTTACAAGATTTTTTTTAAAATAATAGTCTTAGTAAAACTCAGACTTGGTTTACAACAATAAAAAAAAAATGTAAAACACTGAAGTTTGGTTGATATAAACTAACTCTTGTAATTATTATAAAAGTAAATCCTTTAGAAATTCTACATTTTTATAAATTAAAGTGTATTAATTAAAAATCTATAGGGTGGTTTTTATAGAGTATTTGCTGTATCGAGTCTTATCGCTTATATTACAGCTTTCACGGGATTGTGAGTCCTGTTTATTCATCAGATCGTTTTATCTATGGACTTTATCTTATAGCTGCGTTATCATAAGAATAAGAAAGTCATTGCATTTTTTCGATGTTTTGCGGTGCTAATATTAAAATCGATTTGTTTACTTGTAATTTTTTCGTTTTAAAAATCAATTAATCTTTAAGAATTAAATCTAATGTATTATTTATTTTATAAATTTTACATCCTGTAGTCTTATCTTTGATTAAGTATTATTTTCTATGAATCATTCTGTAATCACTATTTAGCATGGAAAAAGAAAAAAAATTAAATTCCCTTTTATAATTCAAATACTTTGAATAGTTTTAGTCAAAACTTTTCATTACAATACTCGTTAAAATAAAGTTGAAATTTAGTACTCTGATAAATCCAAGTAACTTTTCTAGCAATGTATGAAGTTAGTCTAACCTTATCAGAATCTTTCTTATCGGGAATTCTGTTTATTGACAATGGACCTCTGTGTGTTTACTTGCGTAAAGGATGTTAGCATTCTTTTCGAGGATTTTTTGATTTGAAAGTGTTACTACCTTTTCAAGATTAATAGGGCTTTTACTTTAATAGTTACCATCTATTTAAAAGTACTTAAATCATTGTTATTGTAATTAAGATTTTTTCCTGTTTATATAGTGAAATTTCATTTCATAGACTGTTATCAGCTATTACAAGGGAATTTTTTCCGAACTATTTTCTTTAAACCTGTATGAATACAAAGTTTTTTACGAGGGGGTACTGTGATATTAGATCAGATTTTTGTAATATTATATTATAGAAAAAACGCGATTTGAAAATTAGAGCATACTAAATTTCTGTGACAATAATTTGCGAAATAACCATTCCACTTTAAAATAATTTAACTAGTTTAATGAAAACTATGTGAATCACCTAACTACTTCTCCATAAGCAAGGTATTGCAATATCATTACATACTTATTCAGACCTTAAAATTCACAATGTAGACGCGAAATAGAGAGTAAAATTTTACTTTTAATACATTTAAATATAAAATTCACCTTAAACAGCTGAAAAAATCTAAGTTTCAGCATTAAATATAAGAAACATTAAACAAAACTATTACGATTGTCTTGATAATAATCTTTTAACTCTAGACCGTTTGTCGAAATATTTTAACCAAAGTATTTAAAAAAAATACTTTTAACACAAAAGTAAATCATTTAAAATAATAGTTGAACAGCAAAAATTTCTAAATATAATAATTTTAGAAAAACATTTTACCGAGGGGACTAACTAGTTTTATTTTTTACCACGCTAGCTATAAAATAATATTGACGATTTGAAGTACATTTAAACGTAATAAATCACCTAGTGCAATTTGTAAAAATAGCTACATTTTTATACATAAGAACTTTACTGATTAGAATAGCACCAACGATTTGAAATCCATTTAAACAGGATAACTGCTTACTATAAGAGAACAATTCTACAATTGAAATTATTATAAACCATATTTCATATGTTAAGAATAAAATGAACCAACATATAACCAACTTAAAATAATAGCAGGAATCACTGCGTAAGTGTTTTCTTGAATTTACTTCACTAAAAAATGAAAGAATTGGCCCCTTGCTATGGACGTGATGCGATACCCTGTGCGTGTCATACACCTAAAGAACTTGTAGATATGTTTTTTGATTCAGCTATGTATGAGATTGACTATATTGAACTTTCACGGAAATTTGTTGAAGAGAATATGCACCATGTATATTTTGTGAATTTGATTCTGATTAGAGATTTTTCTCCTTGATTAATGTACCATCATTTTTACATGATGTGAAAAATATGTTTGCATCTTCAGAAAAAATGTTATGTCAGTATTTATTCCATGTACATATGCATTTTAGTGTTAATAAATGTTGATGTCTCTTAAAATTGTGTATTTTATTACTGCTTTGAAAATAAGATAAAAATATTTTAAAGAAATAAACTTTAAAAGTAAAAAAAAACTTTAAGTGCATTTAAAATAAACTTAATATTAAAAGTTAGCAGAAAAAAAAAAGTTTCGAAATTATGAAAACTTATATATATATAATATTTACAGTTGAAGAAAAAATATTAGTAATATTTATTATTATTTTTTTTGAAAAAAAAAAGTTATATTTTTAAGACAATAATTACTAAAACAAAGAAATTATTACGGTACAATTTTTATTATAACAAGACTTTTCTAAAATGTTACACTAAACTTTCCCTTGTTACTGTTAGAAAAAATATTCCGAATCAACACCTACTAATAACTGTTCTTTTACTATAACCGATCCGTTGCCATTCCGAAACTATTATACTTCCTATACAGTAAGACTATACGTCACGCCAAACACCATAAGACTTTTAAGCTTTCGCGGTTATGCAATAAAAATTACAAATAACTGTTCTTTTACGATAACCGATCCGTTGCCTTTCCGAAAAATCTTTTACAAAAACCGACCCGTTGCCATTCCGAAACTATTATATTTCCTAACTACGTCACGCAAAACAAATCAGTACACCTACAACTCAACTAAAACAATACAGTAAGGTTATACGTCACGCCAAACAAACCAGCAACCCTACAACTCAACTTTTAGCCCAAAAAAAACAACTCAACTCCACCGAACACTTAGAGACCACACGACTCCCATGCCACTTCCGGTCACGTGACTTCCGAGCCACTAGAGAGCACCCAACTCCTTCCCTGATGACGTCACTTCCGTCCCCATAGTGCCCCTATTTCTACTATTGCCTTACTTCATTACCTGATGTATAAATCGATTGATTAATTCAAGTTAATGTAGGCGAGTACCCAAAATTCTAAAATCTTTACTATTACTTTAATCTTTTCCAAATTTGGCATAGTGATTTCAAATCTTATAAACAATGCTTTTTATGCAATTTTTTTTATTTAAATATAATTTAGTTATTTTATACGGTGTTTTTCAACTAAAAAAGGGGTTACGCTAACAAATTTACAGGGAGTTACGCTTATAAATGTAATGCCTTGTAAATGCTTTAATAACGCTAATAATTTCTGTTATATTTGCTGCAAAGTGCAATTTTCTGCACAAAAAATCACGTATGTAGTTAGATTGGTGTTGCAAATTTGTCACTTTGACTTCATCTGGTAAAAAAGTTAATGCAGTACGCTGGGAAGATGAAAGAATGTTTCATGGAACTAAAGGGAATGTCATTTTATGATTGGGTGGGAATCAACAAATAAGATTAAAGACTTATTTCTGTATCATCTCATCAGTTAATGAGGTGTTATGTAGAAAAAGATAAAAGTTAAATAGCTTAACATTCCTTCCTACTATGAGTCTGGTCTAATATGATACAAAGGACTATTTGATAAAAAGTCTCCAATATTTTTTTGTAGTTTTAATGAGGATAAGAGCCATGCGTCTGCTGATCATGGGAAAAAAACGTAGCTCAAAAACAAGAGCTAACTTACATTTTTTTGATATTCGTGTTAAGCACGTTAAAATCATTCAAAATAGGGTACTTTTTAATTCTAGTAAAAAAAAAATTCTTATAGCAAATTAAGTACACATTTGAAATAACTAATTTGCAGAGACTTTACTTTAAATTAACAGTGTACTAGTGATGCAACGGATACCATTTTGGCCGGATTCCGGACACCTTTTAGGCTTCAAAAGTATTTTACAATGTGACATTGCGTCGTAGCAGTTTTACTTTGGATAACATAGTATAACCACTAGCCTCTTCTACTGTCCGAATCTGAAACCAAAACCACTTATAATAAAAGATTTATGGCCAGTGTCCTATTCATAACTTGTCCCATTCAAGCCACATCTCCCCTACTTACAATAAATCCACATATGTATATATATTTAGAAACAATCACATTCAAATTGGATTTCTTTTTACCACCCAAGAAGTGGAAGGAATATCTTTCTAAACTGCCGTTGACAGAAAAGTCTGTCCTTTCTCATGGTGGAAAATCAATGCCACTAACTTCCCAATCTTAGCAAAACAAGTGAACAAGTACCTTTCTTCACCAGCTAGCAGCATATATACAGTGTGCGACTGTTTTCAGAAGATGGACTCATTTGCGAAAAAAAGCAAAACCGTATTTTACCAAAGAGCTCAGAAATATTACTTTTTTTACACCATAATTTATGTACCTTGAAACAATTCTAATAAGGTTTATTTATTATTAACATAATGTGAAATATAAATCCGATAAAATGTATTAAAATTTAAAAATTGCCTGTTGACTAAAGAAAAATAGTCAGTTTAACAATTACAACAATAAAAAATTTTATTGAGAAAATGCAAGTTTTAACAAGCCGGATAGTACTGCCGGATAGTTATATTATCCGGCTACTGCCAACTATCCGGCATAATGGCCGGATAGGTCGGATGCAGTATGTTGACCGGATATCCGTTGCATCCCTACAGTGTACGGCATTATTAACCTTTGAAATGCTTCAGACGCTTTGTGATCGAAAATATTACTAATTCTAATAACATTGCTAAAACAGCAGTAGAGAGACCGCTTGTCAACAAAAGAAAAACAACAGAAAGATCATCAATAGAAAGTGGTTTAATTTTACTACTGAACGTAATATTTTTTCGAAAGATCAGTTGGGATTTAAATAAAGTATGTTCACTGATCTTTTCAAAAATTCCGGCACTTACGAGTCTTAAAATGATTCTATTTAACTGTCGTGTGCAACAGAAATTCCGATTAATTGCAATTCGAACCACCGATGTGGACAAGAAGTCTCTAAAAATTAAAATGTCGATTTTAGATGAAGCTGCAATTCTTTTTAATTCCAACACAGATCAGATAAAAGCTGTTTTCTGGTCAATAATTTTGCTTGGAATAAAATTATTTCTTGGAATATACCAACTATTCCCATCGATAGCTTCGCCGAGCTCTTGAAGATGTGGTATTCCTGTAGAATTGAGGTAGGCCGCTACGTCCCAAATGTCCAATACAATGCATCTATGTGTTCCCTTCCTGACCACATCGGAAAGTTCCTTAAATGTTTCGATGGTCTTTGCCTGCCTCGAAACAGTCATGAAAGACAACAGTGCCCCACTATAGCAAGTGGCCAATACCATCGAGAAATACGACCAAATCATAAGTTGTTGTTTACCAGTAGAAGATATACTCTTGAGTGTTGTAGACTGGCCTAATGTTCTTGAAGTTAGTTCAAAAACGATTCTCCCAAGCGAATACCTCCTCTTGAAGATAGTCCACAAAAATAGAGATGTCACGATCAGGCACCCCAAAAAGCACATCCATACTGACAATGAAAATGGAAGGAGGTACGCGTCCTTTGATCGAATAGGTGACGCTTTTCCTATGGCGAAAGTCTGTCCACTGTGTCGATAAGAAGTGCTGAAGTCAACGTACTCCATCCTCTCATGTGTTATCCTGATTGCAGTAAAGGCTAGATCTGCCTTATCTCTGGGCACCATACCAACTAACCCGGTCCACGAACCATTAATGAAGCGACCGATTTCCTTGTCTTCTGGAATGAGCAGTCTGTAACTGAAGCCAAGAGCAGCCAATATTTCTTTCAAGATTGTAGCTTCGCTGCCAACAAGGTTCCCATTGGAATGAATTTCAAAGAAATGTTTTATAGGTAAAACTGCCACGTTAATGTTGGGTAGATGTGCCATTGTTGCTTAGTAATATATTAAGTTTGTCCCTTTCTTCTACGTTACTCAAAACTGCTCAGCTTGTAAATTAGTCAAACTGAGTTTGATTTTATTATCCTCTGTCGAAATCAAAGCAACACTTACATTTTATATTGTCATGATTTTTTTTTAATTTGATATTTTTTGCTTGCACGAAAATAATTTGCTTATTAAGTATAACGTGCAAGTGGAACCGAGAGTAGCAAAAAATATTAGTTTTAAAACATTTAATCAAAGCATTAACTTCAAAGCAATTTAAGTGTGTTTATTACGGTTCATGGTTTTTCCTTATCTTGCGCATGTATTATACCTTCCACTTTACATTTATCAAGTATACGTATAATTATATAAAATATATAAGCTTCATAATTATGCAACGACATAATATTAAATTGAACGAATTATTTGGTTGTCAAGTTTTCCAAAACGTTATTAAAAAACGAATACAAATTTCGATGGCGAGTTCGTTATGTTTCATGATTCTTTCAAATTAAATCGAGAAACGAAGGCAAAAAGTAAATTCTTTTTTGAAGAAAAAAAACGTTGGTGCTGTTAAATGTGGATTTTTAATTCGAAACGTATTTTTTTTTTAGGTTGGTACTTGTATACTTTTTCAATTTTTTTTTTGTTAGGGATAGTAATTTTATTCCTAACAACCTATACTTTTAATAGAGTAAATTATTCTACTAGCTCTTTTATAGTTCAGTGATTATTTTCTTGATAAAAATATTCTGTAAAAATTCTAATTAGCTTTCTACGTCACATGCATATATCGGATGAACAATAAAGCAGTTATAAAAGATAATTTTTAGGTTTCTTTTATTAAAATAGTTGCAATAATGTGCCAAAAGTAGACACCATTTTCGCCAAAATAGCAATTCCTCATCGTTCCGTTACCAACTTCCTTTTTATACCACTGTAGGCGCGTTTACATGATCCATCGAATCCATGGAATGAAGAGCAAACTCCGCAATTTTTCCCTATTTCGCCCAGGGCAGAACCGGAATTATCATTGGGGTGTTTCGCTAACCCTCCAATCAAAAGGCGCGTTCACATGAGCCATCGAATCCATGGAATGCAAAACCCTTTATTTGAGGAAAAAGTAGTCCAGCAGGATTTCGAACCCAAACTCCACAATCCCCCCTTCATATAATAAGGCGTTTACATGGGAAACGGGGGTTCATGACGCAGATGCGCGGGACATCTGACATTTCTTGGCAACTACACTTGAGTAATGTATTAATTGTGACTCGTATATTTAGCTAGCAAAACTTTTCTATAAAACCTTCATTTCATAATGATAAGCTATATTTTGATGTAATAGTTTAAGTTTTATAAAAATTAAAAATATTACAAATATATTTAGGATGGTTACATGCTAAGATGTTGATGTCAAATTTGTTTTTATATTTATTTTTCATTGTTTAAACCCACAAAACAAAAGTAGTATCTAAAGATATGATAGTAGTTTTGCGGTTGACTTCGGCGCTAATATAAACCGATTTTAATTAAGATTATTAAAATGAAAATAGCTATCTATAATAATAATGAAAGAAATAGTCTGTGTGTATGTCTGTGGATCGTGAAAGACCTACTTATACTGCCCCGAAAAACTCGAAATTTTTAATATAGAGTCTTCAATACCAACGTGTACACCTAGCCTTAGTTTTTTCATATTTGTTCTATTTTTAAAGAAAATTTGAATTTTCTGAAAAAAGTACACCACTTTCGCTCAAATTCGATAATTTTTTTTCCATTTCCTGATGCCATCGGCAGAAATAATTAAAATAAACTATTAAAAAATAATTGAAATTAAAATTATTTGTTTTATTCTGCTGTTTTATTGCCTTCAGAAACTAAATTCACAATTTGAAAAATAATTGACACGTTTAAAGTGACGTAATTCCGGCCAATCTCAATTATGGGATTTTATTATTTGTTTATTTGATAATTTCTTCGTTAAGTTAACTTGGGTCCCCAGCAAGGCGGGACCATACAGCTAGTGAGTTATAAAAAAATAAAACTAGTTAATGTTCATAAATAATAATACTATATACTCAAAAATATTGCATTTACAACGGAAAATTAAATTAAAATTCAATTTTAATTTAAATATGGAATTGAAAATATATTAATTAAAAATAATTTTTATTAAAAATATAATTTTTTAAATTAAAATTGGTGGGTTTTACCAGTGGTTTTACCTAGGTAAGACGGTAAAAAATCCCCCAACACCCTAGAATAGGGAATAATGCTGGGTGATTGGTGGGTATCATCAGGCCCAGGTTTGTGAAGCGAACTTAACCCCGGGTATGAGTATGTTCACTTTCAGTGAACCTTAGCGAAAACCAATGGCCGCCATTACTGATTTCGCTGTATACAACTTGCTTTGCATGTAGAAGCATAGAGAATAGCTCAATTGTAAAAGTTAATCCAAACAAAAACCTCTCAGTAAAAGACGGCCAAGTTCTTAAAAAAATATGGCCTGGCCTTAAAAAGAAGTGAAATCTTGAAAAAGGTACCAAGTTCATTAAAATTTACTGATGTGGTATTGAACACCAAAGCATTTTAGTCTTTGATCATTCTTATGTTTACCACATTAAAGCAAACTCGCACTTGTGTTTGTGTAACTTGGCCATTACGCATTGTGAAAATTTTGTTGAACCTTTTGCACTATTGGATGTTGAACCTTTTGCACTAGGGATGGGTGTAATCAATAAATTATTGAACATTGAAATGAGAGTATTCCTGTAGGTATAGTGTTTTAAGTGTTTCAAGCCACACAAAAAAAAAGAGGTCTAACAGAAAAAAGTTTTATTTTTATAGGCTTTATTTTCTGCCTAGTGATCAAACAGAGTAATCTTGGCCTTCTCATTTTTTCTTCGAAAAAAATTGTCAATGAATATTTGAACATTGATATAACTTCTTTTCAGTATCAGTATTTTACACGTTTTTTTATAAATGTCATAAACGAATTTCTAAACTGCCCATTATATTGAACTTGTGATAAAATAGTTACTACTTTTAGTGGCGGTCGCAATACCGTGGGACCGTTGGAATCGAGTTGTACAGTAATGAATAATCATATATCATAATACCTTTAATGGCTTGTTCATTTTTATTCAAAAATGCGTAATGGCCAAGTTACACAAACACAAGTGCGAGTTTGCTTTAATGTGGTAAACATAAGAATGATCAAAGACTAAAATGCTTTGGTGTTCAATACCACATCAGTAAATTTTAATGAACTTGGTACCTTTTTCAAGATTTCACTTCTTTTTAAGGCCAGGCCATATTTTTTTAAGAACTTGGCCGTCTTTTACTGAGAGGTTTTTGCTTGGATTTCACTTCTTTTTGTAGGTATACAAAATAAAATAATTTAAATAATATCTTAAATAAAAAACATTTTATTTTTAAGTATGACACTTTCAATTTTTTTTTTAAATATTAGCTTTTTTAGAGGACAATCCACTTGTTTAAGTAAACATGATATATAAAATAAAAACTATATTTGACGAATGTCCATACATTTTTTTTTTAAATCTTGTACTGTTTCATTTTACTGCTCGTTCTGTACTGCTTGTTGATATAAGTACATTTTGTACCTATTTTAAATAAATTATCCAGTACTTAAAATTATTGGTACTTCGTCAATAATGAACAAAACAACGTCTTGTAGGTCGCATCTTGGAAATTTTTACTCGTTTAGTTGGCTCCTAAAGTAAAAAAATTTAGTTGTCCATAAGCTTTTGAGACGCACTGCATACGGCTTAATCGTCATTTTGCGATCAAAAGGACTTATATGACCCTTGGCGAAAACAATTGTTGTTGACCCCAATTACAGTTTGAAACCCGAATCGTTGCCTTGATACAAATTGTCAAAGCGTAATATAAGTTCCAGTTATTATCAATATAACTTAATGAAGCCCGTCCGTGGCCAAGTGGTTAAGGCATCAGCCTCAGGATTCAACCTTCTTAGGTTCGAATCCCACCTACTGGCAGTCATCCTATAAATCGTATCTCTACTGGGAAAGAGTAGAAAAATCCAACTCGTGACGGATGGGCCCAAGTACACTGGGACAGACGTGCTCGTTAAATCTGTGGAGTCCAAAGTCCCGACGGCGTCAGCGTGCGATGTCACTCGAAGTTCCGTTGGGTGCCCGCTGAGGTGTTGACCTCGTCACTTGACCAGGGTTCTAAATTACGAGGCGTTATTGGCTGTGTTAAAGCTCCGAAAGGAGGCTAGAAATAGGCAGCCGGAAACGATTACATTACCCATTACTTCATGAATTGTGTGTTTGGACTCTAGTATCTATTTTTTTTATTTTAAGTAATAGGAAGAATTGATTAACCCTTGTGTCACTCTAGTGGGATGTTATTCCAACCAAAAAAAACAAAAAAAAAATCATTTGCCGATTGTAAATCATTTTGGTTCCAGCCATTGCTCATGCGTATATATAGACCTTTTAGCGATGTAACTCCTCTTACAACCAAACAATAATAACTCATTATAAAACATGGAGCTGGTGGCCAGCTCATTTGTTGCACTGGAAAACTATTAAAATTAATCAAAATGATGATTTAAACTTTCCATTAGTAATATCGTGTGCTAAATTCTACACTTGAAAAACCTTTCTCGTATCATCTGAAGGTAAGTAGCTATTTGAATTGTTGGCGATTCAAGTAATCGCCGCTGGCATATCGGCGTATAATAGGATTGCAACTGCTTTTGAAAAAGGGCGCCAAGCAATTTAAGACCAAACCCGTTCTAAATATTCGATTTTCGGATTTTTTATGTTGATTGCATGACAAAATCTACCAGTGTTCCAATTTTCGGGATTCTAGAACAAGTGGGTGTCATAGAACATTTTGATCGGTGAGTGAGTGAGCCCCAAAAGTGGTCATTTTCCAATTCAATTTTCTCGGAGATAAAAAGAGATCGAACGCTGATTTTTTTTAATACTTTTCATCAAGCCCCTATTGACCAATAAAAGTTTCTATAAACTAATTTATGTGATGCATAGAACCGGAGAACGGCGGGGTCTGAAAACACGCCGAAACCCTTCCAGAAAAGGTTGGGTAGTGCGCTGAACTTGGCGGTTGCACTACCGTGCAACCAGATGGACAACAGAGGGTTTAATGTTTTTTTTCTTTTTTTAAGTTTTTAGCTACTTTTCTTTAATATTTGAGCAATTGCATGACTGTTTGTTGTTCAAATTCAAAATGTCATAGTTAGACAGGATAAATATTCTAAAAATAAATGGCAGCACGACTGCTTTGATATCGATGTTCTTAATACATAAAGTAATTTATTACATAATAGCTATTATTTAGTTGTTTTTTTTTTTGGGGGGGGGGCAGTTGGAATTAAATTGAAAAAAAAAGTTGTATGAAAGGTTCATGCAAACTGAGTAGTTAAAATAAAATTTTAACTCAGATGCAATGATTTCAGAAAACTGACAACAATTGTGTTAGAATATTATTGAAGAAACCATGTTACTGCTCTGGTGTAATAATTATGCCGGAAAAAAGTTAGTTAGTTAAAGAAGCATGATAATAATTAAAAAGACAGAAATTTGTTGAAATGGTTATTTGAAATCCCGTTATGTTCTAACTGCACAGCCGAACACCCGGGTAAACATCAAAGACGTGTGTAAACGCACTTTCTTAGGTTGTCTGGTATTCCCTAATTATCGTACTTATCCCTACTGCTGGGTGAAAAATCTATGGGTGAAAACGACTTATACCATTTCTAGCCAGAATGTAAGCTTCTAAAAGATTCTCTTCCTCCATCCCTTCACTGGGTTTTCTAGGAAAATGAGGGAACATCGCTTCTAATCCTAGCGCGAATTGGGTTTACAATCAAAAACAGTTAGTATTTCCCTATGTAGGGTGGGGAAAAACTGAAACAGCTATAAATCACAGAGTTTCCAAGAAAACCGCCCTCGTGGATGGGGGAGGAAATGCTTTCCAAGCTTACATTCTAAATAGAAATACTATAGGTAAGATTCTTGCTGTGTAAACGCAGCTTAGGAGAAATCCCCAAGAGGGAAAAATTGCAAAGTTTGTTCTTCAATCCATGGATACGATAGCTCATGTAAACGCGCCAATTGTGGCTAATAAGTACATCACGTTCAAGACTCCCAATGCTTTCCCACATGTCATACAAACCAAACCTTTGTACATTTTTATGCACACAAAAATGAAAGTTGAAAGGCTTACTAGCATTCTAACTACCGAAAATTAAATTTTCATGAAAAAAAGTTATTGCAATTAAATATTTGATATTTTTAAATAAAGTGAAATGAATTCATGATTAAGTTTTTATTTGGTATTCAAAGTGAACATTTGGCAACACTTTTGCTAAATGCAGTCAGTTTTTAGATTTAGGGCTCTAATAAATTCTTCCGTTATTGTTATTTTATAAGATTTTTTCCAATTTTAAAATTATGGAACAAAATGACGGAACGCCCTCAGGGTACGGGCGGGGACGGCCAACTGATTCTAACGAACTTCGCCGTCCCATGGCATATACCACGTATGCAAGCCCAGATTATGTACCAACAGAAGGTAGCAATACAAACGGAATATATCCGGAAGCGGCTTGGCATAATACTGCTAGAGGTAAACATTGCTTAATTAATTAAGATAATTACCTCCTCACTGCAAAACATAGACCATGATTGGAAATTAGAATTGTAGATGATAAGATGTACTGATATTGTAGGTCAGCCACGAATTGATCAAAGGTGAATGTTTTGACAGCTCGTAATTCTGATTTATGAAGAACATACCTGATTATTTCTTTCAAAAGGCTTCTTTTCTTCTTTATGACTTGTGTTTTAGCCTTATTCATTGCTTTATAGAATATTTAATAAACGCGTTAACTTTTAGAATTCGGCTATGAGAAAAATCGCTTTGATTTTCTTGAATGTAGATTTTATTTCCTTGGTAAATACAACATATTATTGTGAGTTAGATTATATGTGTCCTGCTTTTTATGTAATTTATTGCTGTCTTTTCTTCTTTCGTAAGTTTCATAATTTTTTATGAATATAGGTGGAAACCCATATATTGCAAATATCGCTCACTAAACTACGAAACCAATCATCAAATGTCCTTGAAAAGACAATGATTTTTCTGATTTTGATTTGGTTGTTTAGATTAAAATACTACTGGAACATCATCAGTGACCTATTTCAAAACTGAAAACTATTACAATGGTAGGATTGGAGTAATCCTGTTTGATAAATAAAAAATCTGGTTTTGGTCAAATCTGTTCCGCCAATTCAAACAACAATTTCTGATGCCGCATAGAAAACATGCTTATAATAGTTTCCTGAAATTTTTTCATTTCAAAGTTAATTTAAAGTACAAGCTAAGGCTACTATAGTGTGAAAAAACAATGTAAAAGCTTTGTGTATGAAAATGCAACATTCAAGAACAATGATTTGATTTTCAAGCATTTCATAGTGATAGGATATCCTATGTATGAATGATTATTCTTGTTTTAAATATTTGATTGTATTAATACTAGTTAATAGATACTTGTGCACCCAATACTCATGTCCAAAAAAGGTACATTTAAAAAAAAAAAATTTAAAAATATTTTGACTTTTGACACTATCTACGCAGTTAAATAAAAAAAAATGATTTCTTTGATAATTAAATAATAATTGTGAACATTAGTGTATTGCAGAATTGGATTCCTTATTTATTATATATATATATATATATATATATATATATATATATATATATATATATATATATATATATATATATATATATATATATATATATATTTCTTTAGAAAAAAATCTTTTATCTTAAAATGATTCTTCAAAAAAAAAAAAAATCTACCCTTTCAAAGTATTTTTTTTTTATTCAAATAGTTTGCATTTCAATTGTTGACTAGTGAAATGCTTGAGTAAATGTAATAGGTGAATGGACTTTACATGTGTACAACTGGTTTCAAGGTACAAGTTGCATTTTGAGTTCTGAAACAAGTTTTTGTTTTATTATTTTGAATTTTTCTTTAAAAATTTGAAAGTGACTTTTCAAGCTCATTTTATGTAATTGCTTGTAGTAGAGGTAATTCATTTCGAAGCAGTGCAGATTTGAATTATCAGTATATAATATCTTATAAAATGCTATATTTGGTCTTGAAACAACTTGTAGTTATTTGAAATAAAATTAATATATCGACACTTTTTTTTTTTAGATCTGAGTTTTATGGCTTCCCCATCTGGAGACCACGCAAGACAAGGTCAAAGTCACGGTATGGAGTTGCCAGATGCCGGACAAGCTTCCAAACTTTCTCCCTTTGCAAAGGAATTTGTTCCAAGAAGTTTTAGACCAGAGCCTAGAGTACTGGCTATAGAGGTTGGTGTAATTTTTTTTTAATTTCTCACTTTATAATTGAAAAAAAATGGAATCTTTATAAATTTATATAAATTACACACTTTCATACCCATACTACACATGGTACAAGTGTGATATGTCAATGTTCCGCATAATAGTAGAAGACATTGAAAATCTCAATCAAATTCAAAGTGATTCAATTATTAAAATAACTGCATAATTTAAAGCTTACTTAAAAAGTACAAGAAGTCCATTGTTATTGAAATTAAATCCCTTTTTCCACTCAAAACTCACGAAACTGTCATGTTAAATAGAGATTTAAAGAAGTTTAGTTTTGTGATATAAATCAGTTTGGAATGAGTGATAATATAAGTCACTATGAGAATCTTTGATTTTTCAAATTATTTGTTTAGAAAGCCAAGACATTCTATTTTGTATTGAATTTGCAAAGAAAAATAGTTTATTTAATTCTGATGTTTAAAAAAGTTTATTGTAGAACTAAATACTGTTTTTTTTTTAATTTGTTTACAGAGAGGCCCAAACGTTTTATTTTAAGAGGCAAATCGGAGCAAAATCAAATTTCAAAAAATGTTTTAAAACGCAAAATCAAATGTCTTAATACTAATGCTAAGAGTTTTATTTTGGCGGGTTTTTTTTTCACTTCGTTTCAATTTCTAAATAGCATTGAAAAATCAATATGAAAGCACCTCCTTCAAAACATAACTAAACAATGTTGTATGTTGATATGAAATGTTTTAATTTTTAAATGTAAGCTATGTGTTTATTCTTTCAAATATAAAATTAAGCAAACAATAATAAATTAATTTTTAACTAAAAACAGTTTGATATTTTTGCATTTAAGTTTTAGTAAGATGCTAAACACTTCTTAGAGGCATATATTTTATATGTGAAAGCAGTGACAGTTTCTGTTATAAACTTGCTTAATTTTAATATTAAAATTAAACAAGTTTATAACAGAAACTAGGTAATAATTACCTAATTTTGCTGGGTTGGCTTGCTTTTATTTTTGGTTATCCATCACAGTACATTGCGTTTATTTTTGTTTAAGGTACCTGATGAGTCTTCCTTAGATGCCTTTCCTGACTCTTACCCAGTTGAAGAACTCAGGGGCTTCTTGAATGATATAACTATGAATCCAGGAAAATTTGAAAGAAAAATTCAGCCCCTTACCAACACCTTGAACTCCATGGTTGACGATGATGATACCATGAGAGCCATAGTAAACATCATATTTGATGAAGTAAGTGTTAAAGGTCAGGGTTTAAACCCCAGGTAGCAGTTAAATATTATTTGCAAGGTTGTATACTGTTTCCAAAATTAGATTCTTGATCTAATAGGTCCCATGCTTTTTAAATAGACATTCATTTATGAATTCCTCATTTATTACTGTAGTAGGTTCTTTTTATTTGAACCGTATAACCGTACAGTATGAACCGTACCCTTTATAAGAAAAGATTACTAGTTGATACATATTTCCCAATTAAAAAGTAAAACCATACTTAATGTTTATTTGAGGAAAATAGTTAAAGGTGCTTAATGTATGTTGTGGTGCAAACAAAACTTAAAATGAAATATTTCTAAATAATTTTATGAACTTCAATTTGATATGCAACAATAATATGTTTCATTAATACTTAATACTGATGAAAAGAATTCTGTAAATGTTATATCAAATTAAAGCTTATAAATTTTACTTTAAAATATATATTTACTCTCTAAGTACTATAGAAAATATTTCATTAAAAAAATGAGGTATACAAAATTTAATGATGATTTTCTAATTTTTTTTATAACTGTTGATCCCACTCTAATTTTCACAGAATGCCTAAAATAAATCCTATTTTATATCACATTTTTGCACATTTTTTTAAAATTAAAATAATTTTGAAATATTGTTTTAAACCAAATTTGTGCTGAATTTTTTTAAAAACTTTTTTTGAATACAACATAGTATTATAGTTTATTTACAATTTTCTTTCAGATTGTTTACCTTAAGAAACTGTAAATTTTTAGCTCCTAATATTTTAAATTTTTCTTTAGGTAGTATATAGTTTCAAATAATTTGTGCTTAGCTGTAAAGGCTTCACTACTGTACTGATTTTTATATCTGTATCCTTAATGCCGGCAAAAATTATGTAGTAACATAATATTTCTTTTAGTCTGTCAGGCAGCCTAATCTTCGCTACAGTGGTGCAAGACTGTGCAAAAGCCTTTGCAATGATTTAGATGCCTCTCCTGATCGTCTCAATTTTAGATCTGTGCTCTTAACAAGGTACTATTATCAACATGCTTGTTGACTTTTTCATTTTTAGTTGTTCCTCTATTGTATCAATATTAGGCATTTATTCTTTTAAATTCATGCAACCTGGGCTTAAAAGATATATTATCATGAACAACACAATAATAATGTTCAAATATGATTGCATCAAACATCCACAATTAAAATAATAATAAGTAACACAATTATCTTGTCAGACAACTGTGATGTTTGTGAAATTTAAATAGTGAAAGTGAAGTTTAAAAAAAATCTTTAAGTAAGTATTTTGGGACCTATGTAAATATATATTTTTAGCGTTATAACCAAAGAATTAAAAAATTTCATAAGCGGGATATTATAACGTTTAGGTCTACATGCTATTTAAATTTGAACGAAAGTTTAAATGGCGTTAGCAAGTTGTCTTTGTAACCAAGTTTCACTTTGAAACAATGGAAAAAAAAGCGTTTTTCCAACACTTGTGTTGGGGCTGGGGAGCCCAGTCGGTTAAGCACTCGCTTAGCATGCGGAAGGTCCCAGGTTCGGGTCCGGGCATCGCCAAAATAGCTGCCGACCTATAAACGGCCCGTGCAGCCAAAAACGTCCGACGAATAATACCTCGTTAAGGGAGTGCACGTTAAATATCCTTCAAAGTCCTAACGCTGTGTACAATGTCGCCCTTAACGGTTGCGTTGGGTGCCTACTCAGCTGGTGTCGGCTCGTCACTTGACTGTGGATCTGAAATACGACGCCTGTCGCCAATAGCCCTCGTGTAGCTCTAGTGCGACGTTAATTCAAACCAACACTCGTGTTATTTAAATTAATGCTTGCACAGTTTGGCTGTATTTAAAAGAATTTCTTTATTTCCAGATGCAATCAGGAATTCAAGAGAAGGGAAGCTCTTGCTCAGGCCGAAGATGATGGGGTATATTTGAGAGGGTTTGCTATGTTTACAGCTGAATTGTTCTCTCAACTAGAGGTAGGTGTTGTGGTTCAATTAATACTTTGGAAATGCTAAAATTTTGCTGGGATATTTTAGTTTTTAATCAATAAAGAGTTTAAGTATGGAATATATTGAACACGATTTTTTTTATAAACACAGATCTGAGTAATAAAGGAGTTGATGTTGTAAACATTGGACATTGATTAACTGATAACATTTACTGTGTCTTTAGTTAACTATTTCTATTCACTTTTTCTACTGAACTTTTCGTTAACAAAGATACATTCACTCATTAGCTGTGTACCAATGTGATTGTAGTGAACTTTTTTATGTAATTCAACTGTCACTACATATGCATTATCTTTTCAGGTTAGTAAGCAGAGAGTTACAGTCCTAGGAGATAGTTTGCCACACCTTATTAAAACTCTTCTGCAGTTTGCCTCTCCTGATAATTTAAAGTGTGCCTGCCAAATACTTAAAGTATGTTTGATTTTTTTTTTAAATTTTATTCTATGTTTCTATCACAAACTTGATATTTTGTGATCTCTGTAGTTATCAGGTTTAAGATTGCTTTGATATCCTGACTAATTTTTTTTTATTTTGCTACAGCTTGTTGGAGCATACCTTGAAGACTATGAAAGAGCAAAGATACCAAATAATAGGACGGCTCCTGAAATGGACTGTATTGTATTCACATTAAAAACTTTGGCAAATAGCCCTGATTTTCACAGGTAGGCCTTTAAGAAATGCATCTCAAAAATAAAACTTATCCCAAAGTAATTACAAGAACATTTGGAGATTCATTTTGAAAACTTCTCTTTATAACAATACTATCTGTATTTAAACATAACATGGTTTTAGAATTTAAAAATTTTAACTATGCATCTTTAAAATCTGTTAAGTCAAAGTGGGAACAACGTTTCAATATTAATTTAACCATAAGCAGTGTATCTTCTAATCTTAAATGTATGAAGTTCATTATGATGCCTAAAGGATGTTTTATTAAGTAAAGGGCAATTCCTAATCTAAAATTTAAAAATAACTGTAGTTAAATTTCACTGTATAAACCTGATGTTTTACTATATAAATGGTTGACTGCAATAATTTTATGAGACAATTTATTGTTACAAATAATGCAATTAAATGTAAATGTGATTTTTTTTAACCTAATCGATATACTTTGTACCTTTATGCAGTATTAAAATGGTTTAAGTGCTACTGATTTAAAATGTTTTTAAATTTCCAGAAACATACGAGACATTATCAACAGTGTTATAAAGCTGAGAGACAGTGATTGGGGAAGGTCCTCTCACACTGAGAACTCTGGTTTTGAAACATCTCCTCCTTCCACTGTGGTAAGTGGAACAGATTAAATTTGAGTGGTATTATTGCTGTTGGAGGAGGGGGATTATTTCTGGCCGTAACATATTATAGTTGGGGCTTGCTTTTTTGCAACATGGCTGCTTTATTGGCAGTAAAGCCTTTGCAGGCTCGGTATATTCCCCAAAACTGAGATGCATTTTTTTTTGTAGCATTAACTAGGTGGCTCTTCAGGGGTCCATCAAATCTCGGCCAGGAGTCCAATAATGCTTCCTGATTTACTTTTTTATCTGTTTAGTAATTTTCATGAAATCTACTGATGACGCGACGTTGCATCAGAAATTATTGACAGTTCTCTGGCTTTGCTTGATCGGAAGAGCATCTTGTTATTTTTGTAGCTCCAGTTCAAAGATAGTCTGACAACCAGACTATTTTTACTGATCAAGTGTCCAACTTACAGTGTCTGTGAGTCGCGATCCCAAAAACAGCTTGAATATTAAAATACTTTTTGTTCATATTTAAAAAAAAAAAAAATCTACTTCGGCCTTTACTGGGATTTTAGACATTTTGAGGTTTTTTGGATTGAGTATCGGCTTATTCACTCTTTATACATTTAGATTTTATGTTGCTAGTAAATTTCTAGTCCTTGAATTTTTCTAAAAAAGTGCTTCATTTTTTTTCCCAACAAATTATACACACAAAAAATTAACTAGGAATGCACGCCAAAAAAATTAATACTTCACAAATAAGGGAACCCTGCAAAAAAAAACCTGGATCGACCCCAGCTCTTGCTTCCAATTTTGATACTCGGATATTAATGAATCCAAGCTCTCTGTGGAAGCAAAGCATGCCTAGAATTAGCGTTGTCGCGAGAACCCAAGTTAAATAGGTATTCGAGATCTTTTGCATGCCACATATTCATATGACATACATGCCCACAATTTTCCCATTAAAAAAATCTAACAACGCAGCCGGGTCTTGAACTCTCAGACTTGGGCTTATGAGGCAGACAGGCTTACGCCAGTGAGCAGACAACATTTAGTGTTGTTAAAATAAATTAATAATGTAGGTAACTTGTTGAAGATCATTCAGGTATAATTTTACTTCAGAAGTATGTTAATGCTGGTGAGCTTACAACTTTTCATGCTGCATGCTCTAGAAAAAAAAAATTTGTTTTTTTTTTGTTTTTCATCTTTTTAAATCTTGTCTTTCCATTGTTATGAGTTCTTTTCCCATACGGAAAGTAACAATTTGAGTATTTAGAAATATATATTTATTACAATTACGTTATTATACGCAACTTTTTTTAAATATTAGTTATTAGTCATTTTGAAGAATATTATTTGGCTTATGATTCCTAATAAGACATACCATATTACTTATTAGTTGTAGTGATGGCAGAAAATCTGTGAGCTTCCAGCACATATTTCTACATAGCTATTTTGGACTTTTCAATGTTGCCTATATTCTTATAATCAGTGTAACACTGCATTTCATAATATGGCGAATTTTTTATTTCTTCCATTTTTTTCCCTTCCTCTTATATACTGGGATCAACTTTAAACACTGAGCTCTTTTGTAACCAATTGTTTACACTGGGGGAAAAGAAGAATCGATATTAAGAGAAATCGATATTTAAACTGTAATTGATAAGTGTTTTCTTTGTATTGTAGGATGAGCCTGTAATGTATGGCCCTGATGGGAAACCAATGACAGCTGATGAATTAATGTTCTTGCATTCTCAGTATGCTAGTAGTAATATACAACAAGAGATTGAAGATTATGAGTAAGTAAATGAACATAAATTAGTGAAGTTATTTTTAATTTAAAGAATTCCAGCTTTGTTAGTTGATTATTACTGATTCCTACTTATTTCTGATAAAGTTTAATTCAAGTCTTTGGTATACCTGTAGGGTGTATTTGTTTACATGATTATATGTCGCCTTCAACTTGCTTCAATTATATTTGTTGTTTGGTTGCATATAAATTTTGTCTGAGGTTTGAAAGAAAGGACCATTTCTTAATTGTTTAATAAAAATTGCTGTTTTAGCAAAATGTTTTCAATTTTTTGAAAAAGCTTTCTATTGGGCTTTGTTGTTATTTATGCTGTTTCAACTCTTAAATAGTTTTAGTACCATTCTATTCACAGTTCCTAATATAATAATTGTGCCTTATATAATTTTAGTGTATTTTTATTTTGGTAAACATGGGCTTTCTTTGTGAATCAATGTTTCTGGAATTTTCCTTAACCCTTTCAGTCCCAGTGATGCCATTTGGCATCTTCATGTTTCTAATCATAATTAAAAATAATAATAATAGGACTGACATCTATTGGGATCAATAAAAAATATTTTCTAATTGAAAAAAGTTTGGAGAATCGAATGATGGGCTTTTTGATATCATAAATGACTATGGATGATCAGAAAAAAAAATTCTAAAGTGATGATGCCAAATTGTCATTGGGACTGAAAATGTTAAACTTTCGGAAAATTCTAAAATTTCCTAAATTTTGCATTCCAATTTTAGTAAAACTCAGTGAAGGCCTTTATAACTAACACATTTATATCCAAAAAATCCTAAGTTTATACTTTTTTTTAGAAGTCTATACGACGATGCAGGAGGAGATGAACTCACAGATGAAATATCCGAGGCCTATGAAGTTTTCCTCCGAGAGCAATCTCAGTCTCTAAGGCACTGAACACATTGTTGGTTGTTTGGTGTACATTGTTCATCTATGCACAAGTACATGACTTTGGAATTTTTGGCTGGATATTTACTCTTATTTTTCTGGAGGTGACTGTGAAAGTTAATTGTAATCCGTTTCTAACTTTGTTTCACTTTTAGGAAAAGCGTTTACTTCCATCCATGTCTGCATTTTTTTATACTTTATATTTATTGTTGTATGTTGTGTTTGAAAGCATTTGAGTTTGACTTGTTTACATGAGTTTTTTTTCTTGCCATTTTTAGATATGCCTTTTCATTATTCTAACTTGTAAAAAAAAATTAAGGTATTGCATTGAGCCGGTTTTTAGAAGAACAAATATAATTTTAACTTCCCCCAACTTTTGGATACTGAGGAATCTTAATATGTTATACTATGCAACTACTTGTACTATGCAACTACTTGTACTATGCAACTACTTGAACAAATGAAGGGTGTAGTTTCTCCAAAGTAAAACTAGGATAGGTTCCAGCTTCCTTCATTGTCGATTTTGTCCAATTAATAAATTCTCTTAAATTACGAGTCACCAATGAACGGATTGAATCCTTTGTCTTAGTTTTACTTTAAAAAACTTGAGTTTAGCAGCAAACCCTTAAGGCAACTATGCAATTCAAAATGCCTTATGCAAATTAAGTGCAAATACTTAGAAGTGTTTCTTCCAGCCCTAATAACCTTATTCCAAAATCTACTTATTTTTATAAAGCTTATTATACCCTTTATTTTTTGTTTAACTTTTTTTAGACTCTAACTGTATAAAATACTCTTGTAGATAATGCCACTTTTGAATAAACATTTATGCCTGAGAGACTTTCTTAAAGAAATGATTGTACTTTTTGTATATGTTATGGCTTTTCAACAGTTTAAATAGTTATGGCTTTTCAACAGTTTAAATAGTGGTGCTATTTTTTAATCATAAATAAAATTTCATTTTTGGATATTACTTTCTTTAAGGTTAAGTGATTTTTCTAAAAAAATTTTTTTTTTAATTGGCTTACAAATTATTATTTTTTTAGTGTTAAGGCCATGAATTTGTAAGTGTACTATCAAATGCTTTCAACTACAAATAAACTCATGTACTTAATCTAACGGCAATGTAATTATATGTCAAGACATATAGCGACCTGTCTTGTGTCAAACTACTTCTTTAGAGTTAGTATTTGCCTAATTTCTCTTAAAGATGTTCACTCATCTATTCATTAATTTAAAAACACGTTATTTGAAGGGTGTAGTTGCAAAACTCGCATTCTCCAAGGAATAGCCAAGATATAACGTCTGGATGCTTCATTGGCGATTTTATTTAATTCATCATTATCAAAAGTCGCCAATGAACAAACCCGACAAGTGTTAGAAATAAGATGAAAAGCACTTAAGAGCTATTTGTGCTCCTAGCTTCTAGGAGCATTCTTGAAAAAAATATTTATTCTAAAAACTATCTGTTTCAGAATAGAAATGAGGGGAATAGATTTCGCAATTTGAAATTTCAACTTTCTACTCAGAAAGTGGGGCCATCGGCTTCATTTACTTGCGTCTGCAATGCCACTGTGCGAATTGAAGATTTCCAGAGTTATGTACTTATAGAATCGCCAGAGTTTACAATTGCTGTATTTTTTAGGTGTTAGGATCACAGAAGAGAATTTCGGCAAATTTCAGATTGGTATAAATTTGCGATTGTGAGATTATGAGATTTTTTCCGTGAGATTGCTGGAAGCCAATATAAATAGTGTATATTGACATTTGAACAAAATTAGTCGCAATAGTTGCGACTAAATTTACTTTGAGGTTGCAAAACATGCATTTGGTAGCATTTTGCAATTAGCAACCGTGGACTGGACCTTATATCTTAGTTATACTTTGGAGAATGTGAGTTTTGCAACAACACTCGTCATTTGTTAAGTGAGGGATATGAGATTTAAGGTCATTTATCTTGTTACCTGTAGTAATAATTAAGCACAGTTTTTTTTTTTGTAATATGCAGGTTATTTCATGTTTATCTTATTATGATAGTTCAGTTTAAGCAGAAAATTCTATAGTTCTATATGTATATATTTATAGTTTACAAGCGTACTTGCACAGTATCATTATAGTTTTGTTATTTTCCTGACGGTCGTTAGCCCACTTTAGTTTTAACTACTGTCTTTTTGCGTGTTTCCTGTAAGCCTGGTAGTTGTTGTAAAGGTGTTGGCATCTCATTAAATAGATATCAATTTCAGTTAACCATTATTTAGCCTTCTCTTTGATGTTTCAATTAGAGTACTTATGAAGTACGACATAAGAGGCTTAAAATAGTTCCTTGTAATTGGAAAAAATTTCTGATATCCTGTGTTATACCTTTGATTTTACTATAAATTGATAGCTTACACAAAACAATTTTCAAAGCTCTTTAATTGAAGAGCTTAGTGGAAGAACGTGCTAAGTGACAAAAAGGTGAAAACGAGAAAATTAGCTTTAAAGTTTTCAGTTTGCATTCAGATGTGTTGAAAACGTTACTTGCAAACGGTAAAAAATACACTAAACTTAAATTTTATGAAAAATTGGAAACTTGTTATATTTAAGGAATTTACTAATATGTTGATTGACACAAAAATCTCCACTTTTTAAGAAATGTCACTTAGCCTGTTCTTCCACTAAGCTCTTCAATTACATTATATCCGGTTAGCTTTCAGGTCTTGTAGACGATTGAACTTTATATTTCTTCTACAAACTACAATTTCATGGTCTATAATACATGTACTATAATATTGTATTGTTCTATTTCTACTGTTTATGAATATTATGTTATTTCTTGTTACATACTTTGACTATCGTTGTTAAAAAATAATTTTGTACTTCTAACATCAGAACTTTAGTTGATGTAAAAAAATAATTAACCTTCATTGTAGATCCATGTTTATTTTTTTTTATGAAATTAAAAAAAAATTATCTTGTGTTTTTAATATGGTTTTAAAAATGTTGATATTTTCCCTGAAATTAAGGAAAATGGTATGCATTTCAAAATATGAATAAAATATATATGTATATTTATTAGTTTGGCTGATTTGTTTTGTAGATTTTTTTTTCCACCAAACAAAACATAGTTGCTACCAATATTAAAAACAATTTAAACCTGCATTCCAACTAGGGAAAACTACAAGAAAGTTTTTAGTAGAATAGTAGTGGAAAATTTATTGGCTTATTTATTAATTCAATTGGCTGAAATTAACAAGTGTTGTGATATTTTTTTCTTCTGATTAATCTTGAAACAGATGTTCTTAATAAGCTTTTGAAAATAAACTAAGTTTACCAAGTTATTACTATTGAACAACAAAACAGTTGCAGCAACTGTTGACCTGCCATTCAGGGTACATAGTAATTTAAAAATATGTCGCATTTTATGTGGTAGTCTTTATAGAGTGGTGGACATTGATTTATGAACAGTTTTTTAGCAATATTTCTTTATTAAACAATATAAAGGCTTTAAATATTGAACTATACGCATAAATACATTTTTATATAAATTCATAAATTTTTTTTGTTGATATTTCAATTTCAGCATAAGGAAATTGATTTATGAACTTTTACATTCAATCTCAATGATTAATTTGTTTGTATAAAAATCCTCTTTTCATTAATGGTTCCTTTCCTTAATTCGGTTTTTCATAGCTAGCACGAAACTTTGGATCAAGTAATTTCCAGTTTTTAATGTTGAGTCCTTCAATTCTACAACTGATGCATACTTAATTTGAGTAAATTATTCGAACTAATTGACCAAAGACATTATCCTTGAGATTTAAAACAGGGCTATTGGCAGGATGATCTTAATGAACAACGCTCTGTACATTAAACCAGTCTTTCATTTCGTTGAAATTCATTTTCGTGTGCATAGGGGAGGGCAGGGGAATCCCGCCACCCCTTGTAACTCGCCAGCGTTGTGTGTAGGAGAGGGGCTGTGAGCACTGAACTGAACTGAAACTCTGGAAGGAGTATCGAAACACTCGTCAAACGGGTCGGTGAAGCCCGGCAACCCTGTAAGAGTAACCCAACTTTTGCCGCCAATCCTATACTTTACCTGTTAAAATAGACATTTTAAACCAACTTTTTCAAGAATTTTTTAAGCAGAAAATTGATAGGTTATTGCTTTAGGAGGTTCTTTACATAATGAAGTTTCGGAAACATGTACTTTTTAAAAAATAGAATTGCGGCAACAATCTTTAAAACTTAAATTCCTTGGAGTACTATTCTTGGCGAGCGATTGGCGACATCCAATGCAAACTGCAAGTCAAGTGTCCATTTTGATCGGCGAGATTATGCCAAATATGGCACATATTCTCCCTAAAGCTGTCGCCAAGTGACCCAAAAAAAAGCTTCACTAGCTTATCATGGGATTATTCTTCCAGAGGTTCAGTTCAGTGGCTGTGAGCGCTGACCTGTAGCAGGAAACAAAGTAATTTGTAGTATAGACGATAATGGCCGTGCGATGAGTTGGTGTAAAGTTATTTTTAAAATACGGTTTTTAGTGATTTTCATTTTTTGGGCGTTCTAAAATTAAGAGATAAGTGACTGCCATCTTCTAAGTTAGATAAATCAGTTATATATCATTGAAAAGAGTAATTATTTGGCAATTTTATCACGTTGTTAGTTTGGACGCTAGGCTATCTACCTTTCTTTAAACGAGCAGTCTATGTCATTTTGTCCTATGTCATTTTGTCTTACTGGGGTAATGCCGCCACATGCAAAAGGATGGCGTAATCCGTAACATAGAAATTTCATATATTGGCCCTACAACCTATTAGTTTTTGTTCCAGATGCCACATATCTGAAAAAGAATAACTGAACTGGCCAAATAGACTAACGAAACTTTAAAGTTAGTTGCAAATGGAAGCTAATAAAAGAGCTGTACTCTGTACAATTTACCATTCCAAAGTTAATTAAACCTATTTTAGATCTACATGTATTGCTGTGTTATGTAATTTTCCAATATTTATAGATTTGCTTTGTTTATTAATGTTGCGGTATAACCCCAGTGTACCCCAAGGTACCGGCCGGGGTAATCCGCCACTGTGCAAGCTTTTAGAAAAATCAATTTTATTCAGTTTCAATTTGAAAAAATCACAAGATAGGTTATGAACTGTAGTATGCTATTCTCATTACAATTTACATTAATTGCAAAACAATTCTGCATGAAAATTCAATTTCCCTTAAGGTGGCGCCATTCCCCTTCTCTCCCCTACTTGCATTATCCTGCACAAAATTATAATCAAAGGCATAGTTTCGCCATACAAAAGGAAGCAAAGAATTTTCTGGAACTAATCTGTAATAAAGCGATGTTTGTCAGCCCTTCAGAAACAAAATCTCGCTTCTTCCATCATAAGATATCGTGGCCGAAACCATCTAACTTCTACCACCAAAATTTCTGCTTACGAACAGATCTTGTTTTCATACGAAAATCCATCCAATAACAACTTAAAGCATCAAATGCATCCAAATTTCACTTTTTTTTCTACAGAAACGTTAACTTTTTAAATTTCTTCCTTCTCCCCCCATTTTCATGTAGTTATTACAATATTTTAATCGCATGTTCTGATGGTGCAGAGCCAACTTGGGACCAGCCTTCATTAATGACCATTTCAAGAGTGACGACGATATCAATATTTGTCTTACTCTTTTCGTACTTTGTATGGTATGGTATGGCATGGTTCATACATATTAAAGCTTGTGTGCTTGTTCAGAGAACCGCTTATAAGCTTTCTTTTCGTACTTACAGGAAGTGATAGTTCATAACGAATTGGTCCTGTAATGTGCATATGATGCCACAAATTTGGATGCACGGCAGTGCATCGCCAAGTTCATAACGAAGGCGGCACTGACTATCCTTTACTGGGACCATTTCGGCATAATTTTGGAGACCCAGTTCTTTTCTTCTACGCACTTTAGATTCGAGTTTAGACTTTTTTCTGGGTGTCCTAGTGAGACTTAGCCTAGAAAAAAATTTCCAGCGTTCGAAATTCATTTAAGCCAGAGATAAATGAACCAGAAAAACGACAAATATGTCCCTCACTCACTGACTGACTGACTCACTCACTGACGGGCGATCATAATGTTTAGGTACAACGGCTTGTTATGGAGTTACGAAAATTGGAACACTTATAGAATAGAGCATGCATATAACAAGAAAAATCCGAAATTCGAAGATTTTACCCGGGGTTGGGCGTAAACTGATTGGCGCCCTTTTTCATAAGCAGTTGCAATGCTCTCCATACGCTGATATACCAGCGGCGATTAAACGTCGTCGCCAACAATTCAAATAGTTATTTGCCTTCAGATACGTTAAAGGTTTTCATGTGTGGGATTTAGCACACGATATTACTAATTTAATGTGTCAACCTGAGCTGGCAACCAGCACCATGTTTTATAAAGAGCCATTGGTTGTTTGGAGGTAGGATTAACATCGCACAAGGGCTACATATGAGTAATGGTTGGAACCAATGCTTCACAATGGGCAAATGTTTTTTTTTAAGGATTTTGCTTGCAGTAACGTTGTACTAGAGCTACATAAGGGTTATTGGCGGCGATTCTCGTATTTTTTAAATCGTGGTCAAGTGACGATTTCTTGAACAGAATCTTTCAAACAGTACCATCGGATTTAAAAAAATATTTTTTTTTGTTAGAAAGAAATGACATATATCAAAGGCTTGACCTATGTTTTATACTTTTTGTCCGTCCGTCTGTACGCTTTTTCGTCCGTCTGTTCTTTATAAGACGGTCTGTCATAATTTCGGTTCTAATCGCCCGATTTTAAAAAACTTTTTTTTTATAAATGTATGGCTTCATATTTCATACTTTGTGTCCATCTGTCGGTACGTTTTTCTGTCCGTCTGTCAATCTGTCCTTTATAAGAATTTCTGTCATATTTTCGGTTCTAACCGCCCGATTTTGAAAATTATTTTTTGTTAGAAAGATATGACATCAAACACCTATATTTCAAACTTTTTGATTTTTTTCTGTACGTTTTTCTGTCCGTCTGTCCTTTATAAGACGGTCTGTCATAATTTCGGTTCTAATCGTCTGATTTTAAAAAATCTTTTTTTTATAAAGTTATGGCATCATATTTCATACTTTGTGTCCGTCTGTCGGTACGTTTTTCTGTCCGTCTGTCAATCTGTCCTTTATAAGAAGGTCTGTTATATTTTCGGTTCTAACCGCTCGATTTTAAAAATTATTTTTTTGTTCGAAAGATATGACATCAAACACCTATATTTCAAACTTTTTGATTTTTTGTCTGTACTTTTTTCTGTCCGTCTGTCCTTTATAAAACAGTCTGTCATTCTTTCGGTTCTAATCGTCCACTTTTAAAAATTCTTTTTTTTGTTGGAAAGGCATGCTTATAAAAGTTTAAATTACAACTAAATGTTGTGTTTGGCTATTTTTTTCTAAGGTGTATAAATTTTGTGTGGAAGCAGTTCCAGGTGACAGTTACTATTACAAACCTACTTGTTATTCTCTAAGAATTTCGGTGAGTATTAAAGTGACAGGACATCAGTAGGCTATTTTAGTTCCTTTAGAACTTCTTGTTTAAAAAGCAGTCAGAACAGGAAATAATTTCACTATAGATATTGTTTGGTTTCAGCTCTAGTGCGACGTTAATTCAATTGTTGTTACAAAATATACTTAAAAAGTTATAAACTATTTTTACTGCTTGTTGCCACCAATATATATTTCTTTTAAACAGGAATTGTAAATATTGTACTCGCCGCAGTGTAAATCTCCATCCTATGTTTATTTTATTAGGATACTGCCTATTCACTAAACACATTATTCATTATACTTCACTGTGTGTTCCCACTTACAAAAAGAAGTGAAATCTCAACAAAAACATCTCTGTAAAAGAGGGCCAAGTTCTTACAAAAAAAGGTCTGGCCTACAAAAGAAGTGAAATCAACAAAAAGACCAAGTTCAATGGAATTTGCTGAGTTAAAGTTCTAGAAAAAATTAAGCCTGGACAACCAAAGATTTGAAAACAAAAAAGGATCAAGTTCAATAGAAGTTGATGAGGTTATAAACCCAAAAACATTTTGTTTTAAGATGCAGCTTAGGTCTAACACATTCTTACTAGCTGTTTGTGTAACTTGGCCAATACGCATCGTGAATATGGAGTTGAACCCTTCGTACCTGGTTGAATTTCACCTCGGGGCGTTTGAGTAAGTCTGTATTTGATTTATCCCTAGTTAATCAAATGGTTAATCCTAGTGGTATTCTGCGTGGTGATGGCTATGTGTTGTATATCTATAGAGCAATAATGTGCTGTGGTGTTTTAATAATGAACTATAAAGTTGACACATTTAGTTAGTTTGTATTATGTAGTTTTATGTATATATATATGTTCGAGATTATTACATTTCTGTTAGTGTTTTTATATTAATAAATGCTATTTGCAATTGAAAAAACATGTCTTTCTCCTTATTCAGCTGAAACCTTATTGATAATCAAGTAAAATAAAATAAAAAAAATGTTTTAAAAATTTTAAATAGATCAATACAATAGTCGATGGAGATTGGAGCATTACTTTAGATCACGTAAGTAAATGTAGCATCTCGTTTTCCAATGCTTGAATCTTGTAGTAAAACCGCTAAGCTTTACTATAATATATGGAGCTTTGATTACTCTTTCTTACTTTCTTTGAAGGAAATAGAACGATTACCTTATTAAAACGCTTCAACAGTTGCAAACAGCTAAATGTTCATTCAGATAAGTATCACCAACTAAGTGTGATGGTAATCCTGGCAACAAAAGCAAACGTTTTTATTTTTATTATTTACCTGCAACGCCAACGCATGTGGTACGACTACTATTTTACCCCTTTCCACCCGAGAGGTGCGTGTCATTCACCACTTAACTGAGGATAAATCAAATACAGACTTACTCAAACGCCCCGAGGTGAAATTCAACCAGGTACGAAGGGTTCAACTCCATATTCACGATGCGTATTGGCCAAGTTACACAAACAGCTAGTAAGAATGTGTTAGACCTAAGCTGCATCTTAAAACAAAATGTTTTGGGGTTTATAACCTCATCAACTTCTATTGAACTTGATCCTTTTTTGTTTTCAAATCTTTGGTTGTCCAGGCTTAATTTTTTCTAGAACTTTAACTCAGCAAATTCCATTGAACTTGGTCTTTTTGTTGATTTCACTTCTTTTGTAGGCCAGACCTTTTTTTGTAAGAACTTGGCCCTCTTTTACAGAGATGTTTTTGTTGAGATGTTACCTTTTTAGGATGAAAAGTCAAATAATCCTGCTTGTGTCCCTTGTGCTTAAACAATAGTTACACTTTTCTTATTGAAATTTTTTGCCCTATTAGGTATAAAAGTAATCAAATATTTATGAATTACATTTATAGATCGTTTAACTAATTAGCAGATTTATTACATAGTTTTTTTTGCATCATTTTTACTTTTTTAGCTTTAGACACTCCCGCATGGTTACCCATTTCGTAATATGACAATATAACAGATAAATTCAACGAAGTAGGCCTTTATCTTATTTATAAACAGTGATAGTAAGCTCCCCTGATGTTCAAAGAAAGAGCTATTTAAAATATTAGGTACCTATGTTCATACGAGTTTACAAATCAACTTCCACCATTTGAAGTTGCTTAAAATCTAAGAATAGACATTTTTATTTAATATAATTAAAAAAGAAAAATTATGTATGAAAATTCTTTGTTAGAAACTAAATATGCGACACAAAATTCGAATTAATATCACTTAATACTACGCGAGATCTGGTGAAAATGGAGTTAGTTAGTTCATAAATCATTTTCCTCCACTGTAGTATGGCAGTGTATTCAAGGCACTCATAGTAGGGTTGAAACCGCAGTAAAAAAGATATTAAACTAATATTAATTTTATCTCTTATTATTTCTGCCCATTTTCCGACCAGACCCAAAATGCCGCTAATGGGAAGTCATACAGATCCCTTTTAATAAAATTAATGCTGATAATATTTGACAACATTTATAGTAAGGAATATTTTAAAATAACAACATCTTTAGTTGTTCAGATTATGTTAACTAATTCTTAAATCAATTGCAATGTGTTTGTTTTAGGGCAGGTGCATTATTTAGTTAGAGGGGGGGGGGGGGGGCGGAGGATTATAGGGGGGGGTCATGATTGAAATTTATCCTCAAAAAGGGGGGGGGGGGTTGGGTCAGGTGTCAATATTCTAATTTCGTTACTTTTCCCAAACTTTCCGACGGCTGTCTGAAGCATTTCGAAATTCCATTCATAAAAAGGGAACATTTCGCATTCCCGAAATACAAGCTTTTCTTGGCTGCTAAAGGCGTGACGGTCTGCAAGAATTGCTGAAGTACGAATGTTTCTTCTTATCTGCTTACTTTTCCAGGTATCACATAATAAAACCCGTAATTACAGGCATCTGCCGAAAAGAAGTGTTCTGAAATAAATCACGCTGACTGTCAAGCAGGTTGTCGTTTGTCAAGTTTCGACCAGTGCAAACCCCTTTGTGTTCAACAACAAAGTCGCTCCCCTCGAAGAGGGGGGGGACGCTTTTTCTCTCAGTACCTCCATGCGAGTTTGCTGGTGGACTCGTTGTCGGCTGACTTAGCGTAAAGGATTGAAATTAAATAAAAAACGAAATGTTTATTAATTACAATTTCAGCATTTTGTTTGTGCTTATGTTACGTTAGTTTGAGTTTACTTTGAAAAATGGTAAGATAGCTTTATTATTATTTCAATTTTTCTTATAACTTGAAATTTCAAAAAGTAACTGAATCGTTACTTTTTATATTAAGTACCTGTAACGCATTACTTTTCATATTAAGTAACTGTAACAAAATAAAATAGTACATTTGAAGATTCTCTTTTTCAACTTACAGCAAGGCAGTCAATCCCAGTTGTAAAAAAATCTCCTTATTTCCAACAGCAATTCCCAACTTTTGATAACATAAACAATTTTCGTAACAAAAAATTATGAAATGAAGTTTCGCAATAAACAAAACTACTGCTTTTATAATTATAAAGTAGTATTATCTTTAAATTTTCAAACCGTAACAAATGTAGACCCAACCTACGAATAAAATTACATTCAGGACACAATGCAACTATGATACATTTTACTATTTACTAAACATTTTATTTGCGTAAATGTTATCAATCATCACAGTCTGAAAAGCTGTCTTCACAGCTTGCATACATTACATCATCATGCATGCATATTGCATTCCAATAAGTTGTTTCTGCAATTCTGCCCCTTGTGGCAGTAGATCTAGAATGCAACATTTAGCTTCGTGATCAAAAATTTGCCAAACCAACAATTTATCGGAGTCTGACAGTGTAAGTTTATTTAAACCATCAACATTTATGATGGATGCTGGAAAACTGTAAAAAAAAAATAAAATTTTTGATGTTTTACTTGAAGTAATTTTTTTCGAGGTGGGGGGGGGGGTCATATTTTAAATTTCTGGTCCTGAGGGGGGTCAACCTTTTTATTTACAGCTGTGTTCCAAAATCCTCCGGCTCCCCCTCTAGTTAATTAATGCGCCTGCCCTTACATAATAATTAATAAGAAAATTTAAAAGTCATAATGGTCATAATTCAATAAGTTCAGAGTACAATGCAAAATCAAAATTGCATAGGGTTCTAAAGAATATTTGAAAAAAAAATAGTAGATTTCCCCTCCACCTATTAAAGTTTGGGGTAAAGGCACCCATCAGGTTTTAACATTTGGATCACCTTCTGTCATTAAGTACCATTAAGGATTTAAAACCTTTTCCTAATTTGCATGCATTAAAATAGATACACAATGAGTTTTTAAATTTTGCCAACTACTAATATATTATTCTCCGGAAACTTTTTTACATAAAAATTGAGCATAGAATCTTTAAAGCAAGTTACAACTGCTTTGTAATTTCTTTATAAAAGGTTATAGCAATTTTTCTATAGCAAAATAGTCTTTATGAAACAAAGGAAATACTCAACTATGGTTCAAAATAAGAAAAAGCCTCTTATTAAAATAAAAATAATGTTTATTGAAAGGTTATCAAACATACAAATCAACACTTTAGAAGTTGTACATTTATAGTTGACATCTGATTTACAAAGAGAAATACTCAAAAATGGTTAAATCCTCTCAAAATAAGAAATTCAAATTAATTATTAAATAAATTATTAAAATAAAAACAATGTTTAGTAAAAGGTTATCAAACATACAAATCAACAGTTTGGAAGTTATACATTTAGTTGACTTCAGATTTACAATTTATTCAATTATTTTCCAAGTAGGATTTAGTCAGCTCAAATAAAAATCTGTACTGGTCCTGTAATGTATGTAAAATATTATATATTTGAAATATGTGTCACAATAAAGGAGAAATAAATGGCCAAGTTTACAAACCTTAAGATAAACCTACCATGTTAGTAATAAACTGTGGCCTGTTGGTCCTGATACATTTTACTGTCTGAAAAATGTCAATTTCTTTTTCTTCCTTTAAGTGTTCTAAGATGTACAAAAATGAACAAAATATGCCACATGCTGTTACTCCATCCCTGAAAAAGTTTTTTCTTACAATTTGTCCATATTTATTATATTTTAAAGTAAAGTATTAGTTAATTACAGACTCGAACACTAAGAAAACAAACCATATAGAACTACCTTTATTAGTAGGCCAAGCTTAATATATAGCAGTGAAACAGTGAGTGATTAATATAAGTTCTAAATGTAAGAAACATAAATAGGAATAACAATCTTTTCAGAACTTGTTTAAAAAAAAAATACTATGTGAAATAAATTTTCAGCCTAATGGATCTCACTGATGCAATATGTATAGTATATTAATATTTCAAAAGTTTTTGGGGTTTTCACATTGCTTTTTATTACACCAAATATAAATTAAATAAAAGAAAAATAACAAGAAGTTCTTAAAGAACTAAAATAGCCTACTTTCCTGTTACTTAAATACTTACTAAAATTCTTATCTTGAAAAAACTAGGTTCGTAACAGTAAGTGACATCAACAACCGTTTTTTTCCACATTGAATTTAAAATAAATTTCACTAAACACAGTATCTAACTAAACACAGCATCTTTCACTAAACACAGCTTTATTTGCAGTTATAAATAAATATTTAATTTTTCGTAGAACAAGAACCAAAAAACTACTCCTCAATAAACATTTACTTGCAAAATTCGGCTAGTTTCATTTATTTTATTTCGAAAATTAAATAATTATTACTTAAATCGTTTGCAAAAATTTATATTTCAAAGAATAAATATGTAATATTCCTCGCTTTTAAATAGAATGAAAACAATTTATATCAACAACAGTCAACAAAGCTCTTGTAGTGAAATATATATTTGACATCATCTTAAATTGATCGATGTCTCAAAAATAAATTTATTTAAATTTATTGTCTAAAAGAATTAAAGTTTCTCGAGCGATTGTTGTGATGGCAATGGTGATTTAATTCTAATAAAAATGGCTTCCTATGCTTTTTAAATGAGCATTAAATTTTGAAGTTTTTTAAATAATTGAATTACTTACAATTCGAATCTTTTCTGAAAATTTTCAATGTATTCTAATTTTGATGGGCTGAATTTTTTTGACGTATCTCACTTGTCCGTAGCATTTGTAGTTAATTTCAGCGATTTAAATGACTCGAAATTGAATTTCAATGCTAATTCAATGGGAAATTCGTCGTCAAATAGTAGATTTATGTCCGTCCTGTCGTACAGACAGACGGACAAAAAGTATGAAAGTTAGGTGTCTGAGGTTATACCTTTCTTATAAAAAAAAGAATTTTTGAGATCGGATTGATCGAAGTGATTTTGGAAGGGGGTACGGACGGACAGACGGACATCGACCGCATGTCAATACCTACTTTTTCAATTTTTTTTTTTAATTCTTCGAATTAAAAAAAAAGAAAAGTAGGCTAAAAATGGTTAAAAATACACCTAAGTTTTCGGAATACATATAGTACGGTGCAATTAGTCCAAAAAAGGCCTAACCCGGACATCCAAAGTAAAAGTTTCATTCCAGGTCCAAATTGTTCTATACAGCCTACATATTGTTTGGTAAAAAGTCTCACCATTTTAAGCGTCGGGTTTGGGGGGAAGGGGGGGGGGGTTAAAGTTCAAAAATTGGTAGTTTTTTCAGTTTTTCTTGAATATTTCGAAAAATATGCAATTTAGAGCAAAAAGTTCAGTTACAAAAATATTCTACATAAAATAACAAACAAAATGACTAATTTCATTATTGTTGTAAAGTGAACGGTTCTAGAGTTACAACGGGTTAAAAGTAGCATTTTGGCGAACTTTTTCAGATTTTTAGCAAAAATATGAAATTTTCAATGTTAAATCTTCTGCATTGTGTTTTGTAAAAGAAAATATGTGTTTTAGTGACCGATGGTATACTAGTGATAAGCCCTTGAAGAAAGGACAACCTCACCACCTTCTCAAGGGCTGCAGGGGGGGGGGGGGATTTACATTATTGTTGTAAAAGTGAACTGTTCTAGAGATACAATGGGTGTAAAAGTAGCATTTTGGCGACATTTTTCAGATTTTTGGTAAAAAAGTTATTTTAACTACAATCTAAACACAAACTTTATTTAAAATAAATATTGTTGCATTATTTTTTAGTCTAATAGAGGATGAGAAGCACCACAGACTGTTAGAATTGTAAAAATACTGAGACTGCGAACCAGAACAAATTTATTAGCAACAAGCCACCTACGCATCTTACATCTGCCATCAGCCCCCTTCCCTCTGTACCGTCGCGTCGTGTTAAGATATTGTCGAGTGGTAGCGTTTTCATATAATTTATTAAACTTTTAATGCTACAGCCAATATTTACAGACTGTTACATTTTTGTACAATAAGTTCGGGAGCAGACTCAACACCGCTAGCACTCACAAGTAACGAGTCAGTAAGCCTAGCACTGCGACCAGAGGTATATTGTACTGTAACCTGAAAGGTCTACTCTTACCAATATACGCCTTCACAGGATGTGACACAGTATTAGCTATTTACAAGGGGAAAAATTATGTCGTATAAGAAAGTGCGAGTCAACAACGCTCTTGGTACAAAACTTCAAGTCTTCAAAGATACCAAAGCTGACCCCCAGTGGCTGACGCTGGAAAACGTTTCTTTCTTGCAATGTTTCGAGCCAAGGATACTGAAGACCTAGGTTGCCTTCGCTACCAATTTTAGACAATGGCTATTGCAAAACAGCCCATACATTCTCTGTTCAAGTTGAATGCCCTACCCCCCCCCACCACCACCACCACTGCAGCCTCTGAGAAGGTGGTGAGGTTGTCCTTTCTTCAAGGACTTATCACTAGCATACCATCGGTCACTTAAGTACATATTTTCTTTTCCAAATCACAATCCAGAAGATTAAACATTGAAAATTTAATATTTTTGCTAAAAATCTCAAAAAGTTCGCCAAAATGCTACTTTTAACCCGTTGTAACTCTAGAACCGTTCACTTTACAACAATACTGAAAATAGTCATTTTGTTTGCTATTTTATGTAGAATATTTTTGTAATTGAATTTTTTGCTCTAAATTGCATAGTTTTAGAAATATTCAAGAAAAACTGAAAAAAACTACCAATTTTTGAACTTTAACCCACCCCTCCCCCCCAAACCCGACGCTCAAAATGGTGAGACTTTTTACCAAACAATATGTAGGCTGTATAGAACAATTTGGACCTGGAATGAAACTTTTACTTTGGATGTCCGGGTTCGGGTCGAATTGCACCGTACTAATAGCATAAATTATAATTTTCCTGTAAAATGTAGTTAAATTTTATTCCATATTGTAAATATTGTTTCCAGCTCTAAAACTAAAAATCTCTACTTTCGAATATATATCTCTTCTGGATCAGAGGTTCAACGATGATAATAAATACCTTATGAAGAAGTGCCTATTATAAGTTTCAGATTTTGTATAATAAGAGTTGTTCGAACGATATAAAATTGCCAATAAGGCTATAAATGAGATCAATAAGAGAATTACTATTTTTTTAAAACTGTTACTTACAAACAAACAGAGATAATACTCTCATCTACTAATTCTTTTTCCCACTCATGGAACCATTTTATTGCCGACAACAATGCAGAGGAGCTGGAGGGCAACTGTTCATCTACAGACCAACATTTTACATGAATCGCTTTCAGTGGTAGTTTACTCTAGAAACAACACATTTTATTAGCTTTCATGAGTTAATGTATTATAATTAACCCTTTCAGTCCCAGTGATGCCATTTGGAATCATTACTTTCAATATTTTTTTTCCAAATGTTTATGTCCTGTTATGACATACAAACACACATCATTCGATTCTTCACGCTTTGTTCTATTAGACAATATTTTACATTAATCTCAATAGAAGTCTTTTTTTGTATTTAGAAAATAGCTAACAAGCATTTCACCTGATTTTTGGAAAGTTCACTTCAGTTCCACATATTTAAAAAACCAGGGATTGGAAAGCTACTTTTAAAAAGTAACTCTGTTAGAGTTACAGTTACTTAATTTAAAAAGTAACTGTTACCGTTACAGTTACTTAATATGAAAAGTAATGCGTTACAGTTACTTTTTAAAAAGTAACGAATCAGTTACTTTTCAAAATTTCAAGTTATAAGAAGAATTGAAATTTAGCCATCTTACCATTTTTCAAAGAGAACCATGATAAACGAAACATAAGCTCAAACAAAACACTGATATTAGAAATTATAATGAATAAACATTTTTTTTCATTTAATTTTAATCCTTTACCCTGATAATCAGCTGACATTGAGTCCATTTGTAAGCACTCGGGTAGGTATTGACAGAAATAAGGATATCTCAAGAATGAACGTGAAATCCCTTCCACCGCGTTTCAAAGTCAAGTCTATATTTTCTCTCTAATGAAGTCCATCGCCTCACAGGAAGCGAACCCCCCACATCCGTTTTCCCCCACTGGGAAACCACAGGGGGTCATGGGGTCATCTGTGACATTCCTCTAAGAAAGTTGACGGTTACGGTACACCCTCATCAGTAGCCTGGCCAAAGTGGACAATTCTATTGCATTTTTACTTTTTCCCTCCCAAGAAAAGCTCGTATTTCGGGAATGCTAAATGTTCAATTCTTAGGATAGTGAAGTTTCAAAATTGGCCTCTGGCAGCCTTCGTAAAGTAACGGAAAAAGTAACGAAATTTTTCGTTACTTCGTTACAGCTAAAAGTAACTAAGTTACAGTTACATTCTGAAAAATGTAGCGTCGTTACCCAAAAAAAGTAACTGTTACAAGTAACACGTTACTCCAATCGCTGTAAAAAACAATTTGAACTATTTCAGTTACAATAATTACTAATTTTTTTTTAATAATATGGTCAGATTCCTTAAAATATATAACTCAAAGTGTTTTTAGGCAATATATATATTTTTATTTTGTTGTTTTCTACAGTTAAAAAATTTTGGTATTATTTCAAAAACCATATAAAAAATTTAAATGAATTATTTTTTTCTTATGGAACTCTTATTTTTGACCTAAAATAAGCTTATTTTGTGAATATCAAATGTTTCTGTAGTGTAGTAAATTTTTGGGACTGAAAGGGTTATACTTAAATTTTTTTAAAAAAATATTGTTATTTAAGTTTACAAGTTCTAATTTTAAGAAATTGAGAAATTAAAATTTTTACCAAAGATTCCTTGTGTTGAACAACGAGATTGAAGACTTCAAACTCATTTGTATCCTCAACAGAATCACAAAGAATTTCAAACAAGTCCAGATTCAAACTTCCATTTAAAGGCCATATCGGCAGATTCTTCTCATTGAAAGTACAAAAAGTGAACATTAGCAATGAAAAGTAAGATTGGTAAAATTTTTTTTGCATAAGTAAAAAATAATTATTATTGTGTTACTTCAATTTATTTAGTAATAAAAGAAAATATGCTCTTTGGAAAAGCACAAAAAAAAATTATAATGACAATAGTTTTTTGTTGCAAAGAATTTACGCATGAGGATAACAGAATTAAAATGTTCTAACAATAACTAAATGAAAATAAACAAAATAAATACTATACCGGATCACTGTATGGGATGTCTTGCAAAAGAAAAATAACTTTAGATTTTAATTCAAAAACCATCCTCCAAAAGTCGATAACGGTTTCTGGTAGGGGATACTGAGTGGCAACAAATTTGTTCTTATTTCTATAACCCTACAAGTAAAATATATTATGAGCTCTAATATTTTTAATATCCTTTAATCCTCTATCTACTGACAGTACTGCAGTGGGCACGTAAACTGCAGTAACTTCCATGCTGACTTGGACCATTGTTGCAAGCACTCAATTACTCTAACAATTAAAAAAATATACCTACTGCAACTTTTTTTATTATTTCAGATCAAGAATGGTACAACTCATTGTTTCGATTATTGCAGTTTGCTCGCGTTCTTTTGGATAAAATGGGGGCAGGGTAAAACTTTTTGATTGAATTGTCTAATTTTAGCACATTAAAGTCTGCAAATGTAAAGTAAATTCCAAAGTAAAATAAAATAATAGAAAATTTTAATTGTAGTTAACTGCACCAATTTGTAATGCAAAGTTCCATTTCAAAAACAGTTGTTTTACTTTTCATTGTTTAATTTTAAGTAAAAATATAAGGTGGTGGGGATTCTATTAATGCAGTAATCAGCTTCAAAACATTAAAGACTAAAATGGAAAATCATATTAATGCAACAAAAATTCGTTTTTGGACAGTGTAATTGAGTTGTTTTAAATGGAAAGGAAAAACAAAATTCACCATAAAGTGCACTGTATGTCTCAATTTTTTTTTTTACCATAATACAGTAGTATTAATAGCACAAGTAGCTTTAAAATAGGCAATGTAAAATAATTAAAATTAAATCTTAATTCAGTGCATAAAGCAATCAGTATTTTAGTAATATTTACTGAACTGTCGATTTCATTTTTCATCAACATTTTAAGTAAATTAAAATTTTGATATACAGAAAGAGACTAGAAAAAGAGTGAAAAAAGCGGCGCAATAAGAGACTTGGAAACATACTACTTTGATTTATTCAGGTTGTCCAGAAAGATTTTAAGCATAATCAGAGTATAGAATCATACACACAATTACAACAGGGTTTTTATTATTAACTTAAAAATACTAAAATTACATATTTTACGTGTACATTTCATACTAATTTTCTATTAAAACTACATGAAAAGTAAGCTGTTTTGATAATTTTACAAACAAAAATTTGTTTTTGCAAGTGCAAAAATATATTTTTTGAAAATTAAGTATGGAGAAAACAAACAAGACACGATCTGACAGCAATAAATCTGAATGTGTGATATAGTGAGGAGTACTGCATTAAATATTTTAATCAAAAAATCAAGACATTTTTTTTATTTTCTATTATTATTAACTATTTATTACTACTAACAGCTAAAATAAGTCTTGCACAGTGGGTAAACATAAAAACTTTTTTTTTCATTAATTTTTTTTATAAGCAAAACTATCAACAAAAGAAACAAGGATTTTTAACAAGTAATTTAAAAAAAAAAACATTTTTAAAAAAATTAAATTAATAATCACTTAAAAGTAACTAATGAATTTTAAAAATTCGTTTTACTTGTATGCGAATATAAATTACAATACAATTATTGTAGTTTAATAAGTAAAAAACAAATGAACACATAAAACTTACATCAACGTAAACTGCATTGATATAATCTGAATAATTTGACTGCTTTTGTAATATCGGCCTTGCTCTTTCAGCTATAAAAAAAAAAGACAAATTATTCAGGCATTTCATTTTTTTAAAAAAATACTTATCTTACTATTACTAGGTCCGGTATTTTTAGTAATGCTGAACATGAAAGAACTTAAGTATGTTACATTTGGTACTTAAAAAAAAGTCTTAGACGCTTTTTAACCATAAAACACTTAAAACTTTTTTTAACTACACTACAATTTAGATTAGCTTCCCACTTTTAGCACGGATGTTTGTAGCAATTTGGACTCAGCTTAACCCTTTCAGTCCCAGTGATGCCATTTGGCATCATCACTTTCAATATTTTTTCCAAATGTTTATGGCCCGTTACGACATCCAAACACACATCTTTCGATTCTTCACACTTTGTTCTATTGGACAATATTTTACACTAATCTCAATAGAAGTCAGAACTACTATTTTTTCCATTTAGAAAATAGCTAACAGGGGTTTCACCTGATTTTTGAAAAGTTCACTTCAGTTCCACACATTTAAAACACAATTTAAGTTATTTCGGTTAAAATAATTACTTATTTTTTTTTTAATAATATGGTCAGATACCTTAAAATATATAACTGGAAGTGTTTTTAGGTAATACATATATTTTTATTTTGTTGTTTTCCACAGTTAAAATATTTTGGCATTATTTCAAAAACCATATAAAAAATTAAAATGATTTTTTTTCTTGTGAACTCTTATTTTTGACCTAAAATAAGCTTATTTTGTGAATATGAGATGTTTCTGTAGTGTAGTAAATTTTTGGGACTGAAAGGGTTAAAGCATTAAAGCCTGGTATCCAAGTCTCTCATGAATCCAGAAAATGGATTTTAGGGCCAATCATATAAATATAAGCCAAATAACAATATTAAAAATGCTTACAAGGTAAAATGTGCATGCTTCTGTTTTTTGGCTGGTTGTTAACCATATAGGCAGCTAAAACATCTGCAGGCAGCGGTAAAGAAGGCAAGTCTTTCAGCATCTACAAAAATCAAGGCACACTCTAATAACTTAGAAACATTATAAAAATGTTAAAATAAATATTAAATAAATCATTAAAACTTAGAACTGTAAAATTACAAAATAAACTTATATCCTATTTCCTTATTTCTTCAAAGCTTATTCAATAACCAAAGACAAATAACTAAAAAAAAAATTATAAAAGTAAAGTACTAGATTATTCATTATTTGATTGCATCAGATAATAGAAACATTAGGTAAATTATGCAAATTTCATCCTTTTTAAAAAAATGTTTGTTTAATTGCTTTATTCAAAGTTTTTTTTTTTTTCATTTTAATGTACAAATATTCACCTGAAACTGTTTTTCTATAGAAGTAACACTGGCTTCATTATTAATGCTATTCATTGTTTCATATTCTTTCAGAAAAGCATTCTCTGATATACTGGTATTTTCTATGCACAATGCTTCAACAAGTGCATGCAATAAAAACAAATATTGTTCCTGAAATTCAATTGTAATAATATTTAAAAATCTAATTTAACATCATCAATAATTTTTTAAATGTCTTCCAATAGTATACTTGTATGAAGGGGTTTTTTTTTTTGGGGGGGGGGGAGGGGGATTTGGAATAGAGTAAACCCTCTAATACATACTGTTGCCATATGGCAACAAGTAACATAATCCACGTTATCCCATTCAAGTAGGGCTCCCTCTCAACAAATATGTGTTTTTTCATCCATTACATTTTATTTTGAAGTTTAAGTTACTAAAAACCCTCATAGATGACAGTAGTAAAAGTGTATTCAAAATTAAAGAGTGAAGTTATTAACTGTTATGAAATTTCGTCTTTGACAGTATTTAAAGTATAATAATATTATTAGTACTAAACACAAACAAATTGTTTTGAAAAAATATAGTATACAAGAGGGTTATTTTAAAACATATTTAGTAGTTTTCTAGTCATTCTTATCAAAATTGGAATTTTGTTACTAATTGTTTTTGCCACATGGCAAAAATGTTAAAAATTTAAATTATTTAGACTCCAATGCAGGTAATTTTTTTTAGTATTTTTCCCATAATGCACGAGTTTTAAAGATACAATACATTTTTTCATGATGAAAAAAAAAATCATGCATTACAGGGTTAATGCGTTCTCTCTAAATACAGGGTATTATCCACCAAACTTTTTTCGCTGCACTGACTGCTTAAATAGGCCAGCAGTTACCGCATGGGCCCAACAGGGCTTCCTATGCATCCCCCCATCCCTTAGAGCAGAGGTTCCCAACCGGTGGTCGTATGCAGGGAAATATTAGGTGGGATGCGAGAGTGATGTGAGCAACCTGGTGCTATTAATCGATTCTATACTCATGTGCAGTGAGCATGTAGTTCATTATTTTAAAACATTAACATTATTTAAAAGAGAATTTTTTAATTAGTTTCTAGATGTTTCCGAAGTTATCTGGAAGATCAAAAGGTACTAGGTTTTAACCTAGTACCCTTTGATCTTCCAGCAAGCTCTGCTATTTTTTTTTAAAGCTGTTTTTTACGAGTTACTTGTGTGAGAGTGGATTTTCTGATAGCTTGTACAATAAAAAATAAATATAGAAGCAGAATAAGTTTTGAAGAAGACTTAAAAGTTAAGATAAGTTAAATGACTAATAATGCTATTATTTTAATCACAGGCAAACAACAAGTTATGCATGCACAATGATTAATTTTTTGCTAAATGGGTCTAATTACGATAATAAAACTTGATTAATGGCATTTTTAAAATCTTTTTTTATCCTTTGTAATAAGTATGTTATAAATAAATATCTAACCATTAAATATTAAATTTTCTCTGGAATTTATATATCGCCTTTGAACAGTTTTAGAAAAGTAATATTATAAGTTTATTAAAATATTTAGGTCTGGTGGTACACCAAAATTTCTCCAAAAATTAAGTGCAAAAAGCAGGTGCAAAAAGGTTGGGAACCCCTGCCTTAGAGGATTAAATGTCTTATTGCTCTAAAAAGAATATTAAAAATTTTAAACATACATAAGTTTCAACAATGTTCATCCGTTGCTTTCTCATACTGCAAAGTTGTCCGAGGATATCTACTTTACCTTCCTGGTTACCCATATCAAAAGAATTCTCAAACAATATCACTGCCCCTGTTCGGCCAATGCCAGCACTGTTAATAAAAGCATTTTAAGTCTAAAAAGCACTGTTAATAAAAGCAATTAAGTACTAAAAACTAACATATTTCGGACTTAATATGTTTTTAATTCGTAAACGTTTCATTTTTTTAAATTATTATTTTGAAACTCACCTGCAATGAACAATAATGGGTTCATCAGGATTAGCATTCACTTGAACTTTTTTCAAGAAGTTCAAGAAAGGTGTGGTGTTTAAAGGCACTCCATGATCTGGCCAGGAAGTGAAATGGAATTGCTTAAGATCTCTGATTTGTTCATCCTAAAAAATAAAATATGTATGTTGACTCAGGCGGAAAAGATCAGTATAAGACATAGGATTTTGAAATAGAAATTATTTGTTTGTAAGTTAAAAATTCTTTATGAAGTTAAAAATTAAATATTTTCCGTCATCTTCCTCAAACATATTCATAATTATAATATTCATCAGCAGAAATTCATGGCCATTGACAAGATTTCTGAGCTCCGATGATACTTACAATTTGGGGCCCTTCCTCTTTTGTAAATGTGTCTGAAACTGATAAGGGGTCCTCATGTAAAATATATCAAAGAAGATAACATTTTGAATGCATATTAAGTTATCAAAAAAGTCAATTACAATATTTTTGTTTAAATGTAAAAAAGTCATGAAACTTGCAGTAATCTTAAAACTAAGCCTCTATTTACACAACTTTTTGTAATTAAACAAAACATTAGAGTCCTTGAGGACTGGCGACTTCAAGACTGGTCCCAATGTGCCAGATAGTAATTCATACCCTGAATTGAAAGGGGCTTCGCACATAAAAAAGAACAACATTACAAAACTAACCAAACTTTTTTTAACCTTTTTTTAGTAGCACAGCTCTAGTTTGCTACATTCATGTACAGACTAAAATTACAAGATTTACCTTTGATAAGCTAAACGTCCTAATTATAAAATCAGCATAATCGTCAGAACTTTTATAGGACACCTCTATAGATCCATAAGTCTGTATACCATCTGGCCAATATTTCTCACATTTGGTCTGTATAAAAGAAATACTTTTAGAAAATTGTAAGCTTACACATGTACACAAAATTGTATGCTTACACATGTACACAAATTTTTAAGAAAAGCTATTACCTTTCCATTTTCTTCTAAATTTGTTATCATTACAATTTTGGAAACCTTTTCCTGACAAACCATTGACCAAAAATCGAGTATGGTTTGAGACATTGGACCTAAAAAAAACAAAGAGAAGTTATTATAATCAGACTGCAAAGTTACTCAGAAATCATTAAGCAACTATTTTTTGCCTATGTCAACATATTAAATATATATATTTTTTATGAATTTACCTTGGGTAGCTATGTATTTTTTAGTGTTTTTGTGTTTTATAACCCTGAAAAAAAAGTATTTTTACTTGTTAGAAAATAATTGCATAAAATCAAAATGCTTACTATAATTCAGGACTACTTTTCAAAAAAATATTAGGAAATGTGCAAATACCTATGAGGAGATTCTAATATAAATAAGTTTGAAATGTCATGAAATATTTTCTTTTCAACTCAGATAATATTCCCATGAATAAAAATTATTATAAGTATTAGAATTATTTTTATCTGCTTGATTATTAAAATTTAATCACAAAAATATTAGGGTAAACTTACATCTACATAATTAGCATGTATATAGTCAGCATCCCCATTTTCCTTTAAAATCACTCTAGTGTGGTCATCTAAATATTAACACAAGTACACTAATTGTAAATACAGAATAAACTATTAAATTATTAATTAAAAGTTTTGCAGTAAATCACAAAACCAAAATAGATATACTACTATTTTACAAATATTTGTACATGTAGAACACTTCGAATAAGAAAAATAAAGGATTATGATTTTGAACAATTCAAATATTATGATCACAAAACTAGTATTTCACTGAATTTTTTACGTTTGTTTGGTTTGAATTATCGTCGCACTAGAGCTACACGAGGGCTATTGGCACTGAATTTTTTAAACAAGCGGTATCAGTCAGATCAATAAAAAAATATTCCCAGATTCTAACTAAAGCCACAATTGTTAATTCTTATGATTTCCAAATAAAATTTTAAAAAAAATCTACACCAATAAAATAGTAATTACATGAATTCTTACTATTTTTAAATGTGATAAAGTAACCACCTAAATGCTTGAAACAATTTCCGATGACAACACTATTCTTATAAAAAAAATATGTATATCAGTTATGAAATGAATACAATGCTAAGAAAATAAAATACATTATTACATGGTAAAATGTTTCCATATCTGTTTTTTAACTTATTTTCAGATTGTTTAGCAGCAATGCATGGGTACATTTGCCCTTTTGGGAGAAACTAAAATATATATAAATGCACAAAGTAAATAATTAGTAGCAAAATAATAATCAACTGAATAAACTATTAATGAAAAAATTAGTATTTTAGTAGAAAATATAATGGATTTAACATTGAAAAATTTAATAAAATTTTTCCGCCCTAATGAAGAATGAGTTGTAAAATGAAATAGAGAAAATATGATTAACTTCAAAACCTCAAATTGAAACATATTATTTAATGGAAGAAATCTAGAAGATATTTTAATCAACCTTGGTGGAATTGAATTGATTATGCAAATATAGTTCTATATTATATAAGTTAAGGATATCGCCACACTATTTGTTAATTTTACAAAATTGCAACAAAAAATTAATTTTTAAATATGTTAAAGTCTTTGCATTTATTAATTTTTTTTTGTTTTTAAAAAATATTGCAGGCTTGTAAAATTTGGCAATTCAAAGTTAATAATTTTGTATAAGTTACTTTTTGCTTTACCCAAGCATGGTTAGGAACTAAACACTGGGGGTTCCGTGTGAGGCTGAAACACTTTACCGGGACCTAGGCTTAACACCCTAGGTCACGAAAACTGAAACGGGCACAGCAGGCCTTGGCCCACTAATGGGCTGTTGTGCTGAGGAGTTTAGTTTTTTTATTAGTTACTTTACTGAAGAACAAAATGTAATCTCCGCCCCCCTTTGAGAAAAATGTCTTTTATTGATATAAATGGTAAAAGAAAGATAATAATCATTTGAAAAAAATACCACAAATTCTTTCCTAATTTTATTATTTTTTCCATTATCTTTAACATAACTTGGAAGTTCATTGACAGCAATGCAATATGATATGTCCTCATTTATTGATTCAGTTTCAATTATGTCAAAATCATCCAAACCATCATTACTGGCTGCAAAATCACTATAGCTAAAGATAGAATTACACAAAAATTATTAAAAATTAAGAGATGAATACAGATTTGTGGGGAGAAAATATTTTATTAAAAACCACTAATAATACATTGATTAATGAATATAAAAATATACAATACACAAAAGCAAGTATTTACCTTTTGCTCTTAAAAATCTCTTTGTCGGTAGTAGATTATCAAATGATTTTGGTCTTCGCCCTGGGAAAATATATAATAGTTCATAAAAATAAATACTTCAACATAGAAAATAAGAAGTATAAAAAAAAGCTTATTTTATCTTGCATATAATACTGTATTTGAAAATTTTTTCTTTTACATTTTTAATACATCCTTATAAGTTATATTCTGTTGTAAAACAATAAAACTAAACATTTGGCTAAAAGAAATCTGTTGGTAGAAAAAAAACCTTAACTAGTAAAAATTAAAAATATACGATGAAAAGTTTTTTTAAACTAAAAAGTACATAATTAACAATGATTTTATATGCTGTTTAAATAACAGACAATTAATGCAAACAAATACTGAAAAATATTTTTACAAATATTTACTTACAATAGACAAAAATCGTTCCAACTAATAGTATGATAGTTTAATGGGGAGTAAAAATCCCAAAGCAATTTAAAAGATCTGGATAATGAACCCAAAGAACGACCTAATATAAAATAAAATATATATTAATACAATTATAAATTATGGATGCCCTTTATTTTATTAAAAAAAATATATAACTTACTTTCTTTATTTTGTAGTTTTATGCTTATTTTATCTGTATAAATAATTGGACCATAAATGGTTTCCTGAAAGATGCATTTTTTAAAAAGAGTTAACAATTATAATTTGCCAATAAAATAAAATTTTGGAAATACAATAAAAATTCAAATATAAAATTCTATTGGGGAAAAAATCAAGGAATTTTATGAAGTTTAAAATTGTAAGTGCACACTGTGCTGGTATGGCTAATTAATTTAAAACAACTAAGTACAAAATGATTTAATTAACACAAATACAATGTAAGAAATTGTGCAAACAATGAGAAAAAAAATACATTTTTGTAATAAAAGAAATTATCATGAAAAAATTTAACCACCAATATTTTCCAAACGCAAAGAAATTTTCTTTATACTTGAGAGTTTTAAATGCACCAAAATTTGTGATCTAATGAGTATACCCAGAAAATAAATTTACAGCATAGTAAATATTATAACCAATAATAATTTTATTGTAGTTTACTTGAATGACTCTAATAGTTGATATACACTAGTTTTACATAAATTATTTTTCTTCTTGAGCCATAAGATTAGCTTTATATAATAGCAAATTATTATAGATATTTTATAAAAGCAAATTATTAATATTTTTTACTAAAAAAAACTTACTTTGCAATCAGAAATCAAAGGTAATATACCAAATCTGTAAGTTTCTTTAATCTTCAATGGCGAATTATAGTAACCATTTTCACAACTACCATCACCAATAGTAAAGTTTATACCAGAAATGGGAATAGCTATAATTATACCAGCAGTATAAATTTTATAGGCGACATTATCACAGTTTGACTTCAAGTTAACAAGCACACTCAAATCTTGGGTTGTATGATTTTTTTCAGTTGCGTCAACTATAACATAGTATCTTCTGAAAAACAAAATTGAAAACATTATAACTAAATTGGAAAGAACTTAGCACCAGAAATACATACTTTAGAAAATGAAGCACTTGGTATCAAAGTTATATTAAAATATATTCCAAGTGCAAAGTCAAATCTGTTTATTTTTACATATTTCTAGTCTTATTACTTAGAAACTATTTAATATGAGTTTTAACTAAATTATCATTTGCATATCATATTGCAATATTTGGGGTAAATGTACTTTAAATTGATTTTCAAGTAAAAAAAAAATATGTGGGTGAAAATTAAAGGGAATTCAGGGTTACTTTAAAAACCTTACTGAATTTTAGAAGACGAATATTCATTTTTTTTAATGGGAAAATCCATGTAAGAACTCAATAGTTGATTACATATCGAATTGAATGTCCATCTCCTCCTCTTAATTTTTAATCCTGTATTAAAAACAAAATGGCTTACCTAGTCATAGTAGTACTATCATGCAAAACAGCATAATTTTTTTGGTACAAAAAGAGAGCGACATGTTGATCTTTTTGTTCTAAGATATTTATTACAATGTCATCTTGAATATCTGAAACATTAATGTAACAATAGAAATGAATAAAAAATATAAATTAAAAATTATATTATTCAAAGTTGTATTAATGTATTTACATCTGCTAGTATTATTAGTATTACATAATTTTTAATATCCGTTCCAAGTTAAACTCCGATTACTTAAAACTATTTTAAATCAAAAACCATTGATAAAGAAAATCTATAATTTCAGAAAACCTGGTATACTCTTCTCTGCAAAACCTTTCTTAAATAATAATGAGCAATTTATTATAAGGAAATTGTTCATACTAATCCGTTTAAATTCAGGCAGTAACTATTAAATAACTATATTGTTTGTTATGTTTTTAAAAAAAGCTAAATTATATTTATAAATATAAACTAACCTGATAAGAGTGTTCTTTCTTTTATTATCAGGGGTTCACTACTTTCACTGTTGTTTGCATTAAAAGCTATTAACTGCAACAACAATTCAATACTTTATTATTTGATTTAAGAAGAAATTGTAAAATTCAATAACAAAATTGCATTCATTTTAACTTTCTTGTTTGAAGAAAAAAACAAGTAGTTTTAAAAACATGGTAATTTCGTAATAAAGTAATCACAAATTTAAATTCTTTTGAACTTCATAAGCACACGTAAATATACAAATTATACAGTGGTGGCCAAAAGTGTGAACATTTTTTTAAAGTCATTTTTTTTCACCATTGTATGCTTGTAGAATATATTTTCACTTTTGGCAATTTTTAATTACTAAATTCTACATTAAATTACTTTCAATTTAATGTATAAACGTTTGTATTTAAGTGAAAATTAATATATTTTACAAGCACACAAAGTTACGTGAAGCTTAAAAAAATA
>CM043111.1:30364822-30370943 GCA_023701765.1 Hylyphantes graminicola | reverse complement strand
CAGTTTTTTAAATAATTGAAGTACTTAGAATTCGAATTCTTTTCTGAAATTTTCAATGTATTCTCATTTCTATGCGCTGAATTTTTTGACGTATCTCACTTGTCCGTAGCATTTGTAGTTAAATTCAGCGATTTAAATGACTCGAAATTGAATTTCGATGCTAGTTCAATGGGAAATTCGTCGACAAATAGCAGATTTATGTCCGTCCGATCGTACAGACAGACGGACAAAAAGTATGAAAGTTGGGTCTCTGTGCTGGTCATAGCTTTCTAACAAAAAAAAAGAATTTTTAAGATCGGATGGATAGAACCGATTTTGGAAGGGGGGTACGGACAGACGGACGGACGAACATCGACCGCATGTCAATACCTACTTTTTTATATTTTAATTCTCCGAATTAAAAAAAAAGTAGGCTAAAAACGAACGTAACTTAAAAGTAAATGCTAACATTTTTTTTAAGGTAAGTTCGTGTTTTACAAGTACTTTAATTGGTATTTTAAAATTCTTGTAACAAATTTTATTCTAATACCAAATTAAGTTCGCGCATTTGAAATAACTAATTTGCAAAGACTTTACTTAAAATGAACACTGTATGGTATTAAGTGATAGCAAAAAGTAAAAATTTTATCTTTAAAATATACTTGTGAATACACCTGTGCATATGTTGCTTAATATTCTCACTCATTTCATTAACATGTGAAATGCTTCAAACGCTTTGTGATTAAAAATATTACTAATTCCAATAACATTGCTAAAACAGCAGTAGAAAGACCAATAGTTAACAAAAGAAAAGCAACAGAAAGATCATCAATAGAAAGTGGTTTAATTTTACTACTGAACGTAATATTTTTTCGAAAGATCAGTTGGGTTTTAAATAAAGCATGTTCACTGATCTTTTCAATAATTCCGGCACTTACGAGTCGAGAAATTATTCTATTTAACTGTCGTTTGCAGCAGAAATTTCGATTGATTGCAATTCCTATCGCCGTTATGGACAAAAAGTCTCCAGAAATAAAAATGTCGCTTTTAGATAAAGCTGCAAGCCTTTTTTATTGCCAAACAGATGAGATAAAGGCTGTTTTCTGGTCAATAATTTCGCTTGTAAACAAATTATTTCGTGAAATATACCAACTATTTCTATTGATAGCTCCGCCGAGCTCTTGAAGATGTGGTATTCCTGTAGCGGTGATATAGGTCGCTACGTCCCAAATGTCCAATACAATGCATCTATGGGTTCCCATCCTGACTGCATCGGAAAGTTCCTTAAATGTTTCGATTGTCTTTGCTTGCCTCGAAACAGTCATGAAAGACAACAGTGCCCCACTACAGCAAGTGGCCAATACCATCGAGAAATACGACCAAATCATAAGTTGTTGTTTACCAGTCGAAGAACTAATACTCTTGAGTGTTGTAGACTGTCTTAACGTTCTTGAAGTTAGTTCAAAAACGATTCTTCCGAACGAATACCTCCTCTTTAAGACAGTCCACAGAAATAGAGATGTCCCAATCAGGCACCCCAAGAAGCACATCCATACTGACAAAGAAAATGGAAGGAGGTACGCATCCTTCGATCGAATAGGTGACGCTTTTCCTATGGCGAAAGTTTGTCCAGAGTGTCGATAAGAAGTACTGAAGTCAACGTACTCCATCCTCTCATGTGTTATCATAATTCCAGTGAGGGCTAGATCTGCCTCACCTCTGTGCACCATACCAATCATCCCAGTCCACGAACCGTTGATGAAGCGACCGATTTCCTTGTCTTCTGGAATGACCAGTCTGTAACTGAAGCCAAGAGCAGCCAATATTTCTATTAAGATTGTAGCTTCGCTGCCAACAAGGTTCCCATTAGAATGAATTTCAAGGAAATTTTTAATTGGTAAAACTGCCACGGTAATGTTGGGTAGATGTGCCATTGTTGCTTAGTAGTGTATTAAAAGTGTCCCTTTCTTCCACATTATTCAAAACTGCTCAGCCTATAAATAAATCAAACTGAGTTTTATTTATTATCCTTTATGTCGAAAACAACAACAACTACAAAGCAACACTTAAATTTTACATTGTCATGATGTTTTTTTAAACTTGATATTATATAGCTTGCACGAAATAATTATTCATTAAGTATGACGTGCAAATGCAACAGAGAGCAGCAAACGCAAACAATATTAGTTTTAAAACTTTTAAACAAAACATTAACTTCAAAGCAATTAAGTCAATTAAGTGTGTTTATTGTGGTTCATGTTTTTGCTTTATCTTGCATATATTATGCATTCCAACTTTATATTTATCTTGGAAATGTATAATTATGTGAAATACATAAAAAACCTAATTATTCAACTTATAGTAGTATAATGAACTAACTATTTGGTTGTCGAGTAAATTTTCAAAACCTTAATACAAATCCAATACAAATTTTGAAGGCGAGTCCTAATTATGTTTCGTGATTTTTTCCAATATAATGTCGTCGGTAAAATGTCAAAACCACGAATGTGCAGAAACACAGGGATGGAAAACTGGAAACATTTAAGCCGGTTTTTGGCTTCGGTTAATTGGGCAACAAGCAATTATTTAGCTGGACAAGTAAAAAATGAAGAACCGTTTGAATAAACATTTTAACCGGTAAACTGAAGGTTATTGTTAGTTTGAATTATCGTCGCACTAGAGCATGCGACGGCCATAGGCGACGGGCGACGTAATTTAAGAACCACAGTCAAGGGACGAGCCCCTAAACCAAAACTTTAAATAATAGCTGTTAGATAAATTAATGGCTTATGGTGTCATAAAATGAATCATAATGGATTTGTATGATGGGAGATTTATGATGTGAGTCATAATTTATTAACACTCCCACTCTGGATCATGCCTTAAGGCACCAAGAGCTATGCCATCGGTAATGCTATTCCAAAGTCACATTACGCGGCAACAAAAATCTCAAAAAATGCGAGCAAGAAGTGCTACATTTTAATTAAAAAAACAGGCAAAAATTTTAATATTAATTTTATTATTTGTAAATGTGGAAAGGCGTCTTAAAATAGATTATCTTTTCTGATAAGACGTTTTTGTCATTTTTATGTCCTTAAGGATGTATTCGAAAATACATCGTCCGATTCTTTTTTAAATAGAGAAATGGGTATCGGGTTCGTTACATGATTGCGGTTCCAAATTACGACTTCCATCGCCAGTGTAGTGTAGCACCATTTATTACCACGTTACAACACACACACAGTACATTTAATACACGTTAAATATCCTCCAAAGTTCCAACGGTGCGTAAGATGCCGCAATTAAAAGCTGTGTTGGGTGCCTACTCAGTTGTCGACTAGCCACATGTTTGTGGTTCTAAACTACGAAGCCCGTAGCCAATAGCCCGCTTGTAGCTTTAGTGCGATGACAACCAACTAAGCAACTGAAACTGGTTTTTTTTTTCAAAGGACCGGTGTTTAATTACTTTTAACAGGTCCAGGTTAAAACCGGAAGAAAAAAAAGAACCGAGTGAACCGAGAAGCAGTTTTTTTTTTTTAAATAACCGCAAATCCCTTGAATGCACTTGCGTGGTTTTGTCATTTGACCAACGATGTGAATAATATTTTTTTTTATCGAGAAACGATTAACATCCACCCCCTCCCCCCTCCCAAACTGGACATCGTAGTCCAACCAATTGTATGCAACTGTATTTTTTGCACTATGTATTTTTTTATGCTCTTTCTGTTAGTGGTTCTATTCCTATTATGTAAAATGGATATTTCTTTCTGGGTGAGATTGTAAATAAATAAGTTAATTAGACAAAAATTAATTAATAAGTTAATTAAAATAGAAAAATAATTGATATATGAGTAAATAAAAGAACTTACATTTAAAATAAATATATCTGAACACTTTTAAGGACATACCCCTCACCATCCTTAAGGTCTGATTAACCGCTCGGATCCGCTCCTCCCAACGAAATTGTATTAATCCGCCACGGATGTGGCGGCATTACCCCAGGTACCGGGGCAATCCCGCCACTGTGCAAGCTTTTAGAAAAAAAAACAATTTTATTCCGGTTCTATTGAAAATTTAAATTTTAAAAAATCACCACAAGATGGCTCAAGGTTATGAACTGTAGTATATGCTATTACAATTTACATTTCAACTGTAGTATGCTATTACAATTTACAATTTCCTTTAAGGTGGCGCCATTCCCCCGCTCTCCCCTAACATTTTAACTACTGTTATTAATGCTTACGCCTGGCACTATAGTACCATTGAAAAACCACTGTTGTTGTATTTCTATCCCTTCTGGAAACTAAAATTTCGAATTGTTTTTAAAAATCCGAATCTGAATTCATGTTCAAATGTGTGACTTTAAACTATATTTTTCCCCTTTTATAGTTCCAGAGATTAATCGATCTGCTTTAAATAAAAACATTATGAGCGTGCATTTTTTTTAACGTAATTATTAAAAAAATAGTACATGCAACGCATGTGAACAGGGCCGGATTTCTAAATAGGCTAAATAGACTGTAGCCTAGAGCGGCAAATTTTAAGAACAATTAAAGAGGCATTCGACATAATTTTTTTAAAAAGATACTAAAATTTTAAAGAAAGAAACAAATAATTTACATTAACGTGTAAACCGTAAACGTATATATAGTACTAATATTTAGTAGTAAACATGTTAGCTGCGAGAGCATATTAGACTCTCCCTCAATGATTTGGAAGTTGAAAGTTGTAAGTGAACAGTTTAAAAAAATTCATCTATATTTCGCTTTTGATTTAGAGTTACATAGATGATTCTAATATGTAGAAAGAAAAAAAGTGAAGAAAACTATATTTGGTGGCAAATCGATCGTAGCCTACAGGCGGCAAGTATTTAAATCCGACCCTGCATGTGAAAAGTAAACTTTTAAAATAAGTGTAATTATTTCACTTGCTCGTTTCTCTCTCGTGAAATAAAATCCACTAGTTTTTAAAAGTATTGCTTTTCACATTTGTTGCATTAATAACTATTTTAAAACAGGGAAATTATAGTGCGTGTTTTAAAAGTTTACTTTTCGCACAATAATTGCATACACTTATGCATTATAACTAAGTGGAAAAATTCGACTTTCACATTTAAACTTTAATTTCCAATGCGTGCAAAATGTCAGACTTTTAAAACAGGGGAAAAAACACTTTATTTACATCAAAAGCGGTGGAAATAGTTACTTTTATAATATCGTGCAGGAAAAAAAATCAAATCAATAATCTTAGCAAAATTTATGCTTTTAACGCAATCGTGTTTCAAAGTTACTTTTCTGCACTATTGCGGCAAAGTAAATACGAGCAACTGATTGGTGTAAAATTCTTTATTTGAGCACGATATTTTATTCGGCGGCTTTGTGATTGTTGTAAAATTCTTTATTGGAACGTGATTATTTAATTGGCATCTTGTTTCCAATGACAATCTAAGAAATACTTTTTGCACGTGATTTTAAAATAATGGTTAATATAAATAATCACGTTCAAATCAAATCATTCGAACGTGATAATAAATAATTAAAAATCAATCTGAACAGAAGTATCTTCAAAACTCAATCGTTTTATAAAAAAAACACGCGATAATTTCTGTTTTAAATGGGCGAAAATTATCTGATTATAGCCTTTTTTTGTTAACGAGTTATATTTTAAGAAACTATTTGACATTAATTATTAATTGAGAAATTTAAATAACACAAGAGTAATGACACGAGTTTCACGCAAGCAGTAGTTTTTATTTTACAGGCATATTAATAGTTACATTTGAACCGCTGTTGTTATTTATGTCAACATTTGGAAGCACTCCAGAAAGAAGTTCTTCTAAGGACAACTGAATTGTATTTTAGAACATTTTATCCAATGCAATATAAGAAAGTATTTTTGCTTAAAGCTACAAAAATAGCTATACTGATTATGACTAGCTAGACAGACATTTATAAATATAATATGGCAAGAACCTATAGAGGGAAATTTTTTTAATCGATCCTACATAATATGGGCAACTATACTTTTTAATTGTGTTTATTTAATACGATTATTATATCACTGTTACATTCAAACCCTTTAGCAATTTCAAAATTACTTTTGTGAACTATAGCTTTAATACAAATTGTATTTATATTTCAAA